>MU863913.1:0-262570 GCA_033296885.1 Triangularia verruculosa | reverse complement strand
TTTTGGTGGTTGGAATTGGTGGTGATGTAGGTGGTGGTGGTGAAGCAGGGGTCGAAACCGGTTTTTGCAGTACCAATTTTTTTGTCCACCGCGTGCTAGGTAGGTTGCCTGTTTGCACCTCCCATCTGCCTGTTTCACACCACTCCACTACGGGATTCCATTGGACATCGGTCAGTGTTGCACATGCAATCGCTTAAGGCACCCTATTTCGGAGCGTCTGACGAGGTATGACATCACAACGAAGTATGCTTCACCATGTGTCGCGCGCCCATCGCTTTGTCACGGCTGCATCGGCAGTTTTTGAGCTGTCTACCGTTTTAAACTTGGCAGGCACCACCATGGTGTTGTGCAACGCACCTGCCGATCAGCCGTAGCGTTCCAATGGGTCCGAGAACGGCCCGGGGATAGCAGCAACACTGACGTCAGTGCCATAACACAGGGCTGAAAGAGAGCAAGCAAGCGCTCGATATCTTTAACTAGAGGCAGCTTGTCAGCTTTGTCGCTATTCTTCCAACCCAACAATATCTCGTGAATATTTCTTCCGGTAGTCGTCAAGGCCCGAAGCCCGCACCACTCCACGGCTCTAGCCCATGTCGCAGACCTCGAGACAAAACGCGACCGAACAGACGAAGATGGGCAAGCTCTTCAACCGCGGTGCGGCCCCGGCCCCCACCGCGAACCACCTCTCCCAAAGCGAGCTCCATTCGGCGTCTTCTCGACCGAGCTTCGGCCAGTGGTTCAAGGCGACATGGCTGGATATCCTGACGATGGCTGCCCTCGGCGCCGTTGGACTTGGTGTATGTCGGGTTGCTCCCCGCCATCTGCCCTCGAAAACTAACAAGTGACACAGGTATACCATGCCAAACCAGCTCCGACCCGCTCATTCCCCGTCACCTTTGCCGACGGCGAGATAGTGTATCCCGAGTTCGGCTACCCCCTTCGCAAGGAAATCATTCCGATCTGGCTCGCCGCATTCCTGGCCTCTGTGATACCCATCGTCATCATGCTGGTCATGCAGATTCGGATCCGGTCGTTCTGGGACTTTAACAACGCAGTCATCGGCTTGCTCTACAGCCTGATCACCGCAGCTGTGTTCCAAGTCTTCATCAAGTGGCTGATCGGTGGCTTACGACCACATTTCCTTGACGTTTGCCAACCGGATCTGTCCAGAGCTTCGAATGCGCCTGGAGTCCAGGGGGCTGGATACAATGGAAAGGGCTACACTGGCATCTACTATACCAGACAGATTTGCACTGGCGATGAAGATGAGATCAACGACTCATTGGAAAGTATGCCGAGCGGACACACCACCGCCGCCTTCGCTGGGCTGATCTTCCTCAGCCTCTATCTCAACGGAAAGCTCAAGGTGTTCTCGGATTATCACCCTGCCATGTGGAAGCTTGTAGTTCTGTACGCGCCTGTATTGGGGGCGTGCTTGATTGGCGGAGCGCTCACCATCGATGAATATCACAACTGGTACGACGTTTTCGCTGGCGCCGTTATTGGCATTGTGATGGCGTTTAGCGCCTACCGGATGACGTACGCCTCTATTTGGGACTGGAGATGGAACCATATCCCGCTGAACCGCACGACATCTTTCACCTTTGGGCATGGAGGCCAGCAATATTTTGACGTGGGAACGTTTACCAGACGCGGCGCCTGGGGAGAGAAGCATGGGCTTACTGGCCATCATAACGGGATGGCTGCCCACCACCACCATGCGGCTCCAGTTGGGGCGAGCACAGGAGCGGCTGTTCCTCAAAACGGTCTTAATGGCGATAATATGGTGTAATGAGCAATTTTATGCGAGGAATAGGTATTCTGGGCATATGCAAACTTGAAAGGGAGCATATAGGGCAAGGTGGTGTTATGATGCAGGACGGTCGAGGTCAAGAGTGGGGACCGTGGAACTTATCTGCCGAGAGGGCGAACCCCTCACCTTGATGTTGCCATGATTTGCTGCCTCGTTAATGAATCTTCGGTTTTGATTACTTTTGATACCACAAAAAATCGTATTATTATTCTCTTACATCGAAAGATATCCTTCCCTCTTTCAAACGGCTGGCACCATTAATAATATTCGACTGCCTACCCCGCCACAGCATGCCGTTTCCATACAAGACGGTGCTCATCACGGGCGCAACATCGGGCATCGGACTTGCCCTCGCTGAACGCATGATAGCTGCTGACATTTTTGTCATTGCAGTTGGCCGCCGCAAGGACCGTCTGGAAGCCCTTGTCGAGAAGCATGGTGCCGAGAAAGTCGCAGTTGAGCCGTTTGATGTCTCCGACTTGGATGCCATGCCCGCCTGGGTGCAGAGGTAGGACGTTCAGTGTACTCTTCTTCTCACCTTTTGCTGACCAGTTCATCCTCCACAGGATAACGTCCACATATCCTCGTCTCGACTCCATTGTTCTCAACGCCGGCTTTCAGCGGTCCCTCGACTTCACCTCTCCCGCATCCATTTCCCTTGCCTCCGTCTCGGCAGAAGTCACAACGAACTACCTTTCTCCCCTACACATGCTTTCACTATTTCTCCCCCATTTGATCTCTCTCGCCCCGTCCCACACCTCTATCGTCCTCGTCTCCTCGGGCCTCGCTGTCTTGCCCTTGCCCAGATGTGCCAACTACTCCGCCACCAAGGCCGCTATTCACAGTCTGGCTTGGTCCCTCCGGTGTCAGCTTTCCGGCCCAGACTCGCCTCACACTCAGCATATCAAAGTGATTGAGATCATGCCACCGGCTGTCCGGACAGAGTTACATCCCCAACAGAAGGATCTGGTCGAGGCCGGGCAGGATCAGCCTGGAATCGAGCTGGAAAGGTATATTGAAGAGACTTGGGCTAGTCTGATTGGCGAGGAGGAGAAGGAGGAGATTGTGCATAGCGTATTGAGGGAGCGGTTGGAGGCGGTGGAGGGCCCGAGGAAGACGGCTTGGCAGGGGTTCGTGAGTGCTATGCGGAGGGCAGGATTGAGGTTTTAACTGGTCCACTCAGTCCTCCATGTCGTCATCTAAACTTTCGTTGCTCGCTCCCCACTCTCCTTCTTCTGGATCGTCATCTACCACCAAGTCCTTGGCAATTATTGAGATTTCAAGTCGAACGTGCTTAGAAATGGACAGTTCATTTGCGGCTGCCTGATCTAGCCAATAGCTCGCTTCAGTCTCTTCTGCTAGGCCGCTTTCATGGAATGACTGTCCTCTGAGACTTAACGAGTCTTCGGGGGAAAAGGGGATGGGCCTAGCTGCGACTTGCAGGACCAGATCGTCCCCCAACGGCGCAGTATGGGGATAGTCAAGAGGATTGTCCAGAAAATCCCAATCTGGATTTGACTGCCTGTTCAAGTATTCAAGAAGCCCTTCCGGTCTCAGGGTCCCTTCCTCCGTTGGCGGTGCCAGATCAGAGTGTTGGTTCCGGTTCAGGTGATTGAGCACCTCGTTTGGTTCAAAGTGAGTTTTCCCATGGTGCCAGATGCCAAAGCGAGGAAATGGCGGAGAGGAGTACACAACCAAGACATAGAGAACAGGGGGCTGCTGTGAATGGTTGAGTGTAACACTGAGCATCCTCATATAGAGGGTCCCATCGACCATCAAAGCCATTCTGTCCCTGAGTACAATAACCCCAAAATGCTTCACCTCCATGAAGCTGAGACCAGCTTCCGGTTTAGAGTTGGTCGGAATGATCTTGGGTATAGCGCAAGACCACTGTTCTTCTCGCCCGTCGTCAATTGGCTTGCATGCCAAATATTCCCTTGTTGATAGCGAAGGAAAAAGCGAGGAGGATGTCACATGAATGGAGATGAGAGTATTGGATGAACGTGAGTCTGCGGTGAGAATAGGGCTAGCGAGGATGATGCTATGACGGCCTAGGCTTTGCCACGCCCCTTTGAATCTCTTGGTATTCTTGACAAGTTCCTTCCATGTTCTTAGATAGGAACTTCTCAATACCTCATAGACAGGGTGACCACTCTTGGTGGGAGCCAAGGGCAGAACCATTGGCTCGTTTGGTTCCGTTGTCCGCGCACAGTTTAGCTTTATCGCATACAACGCTGGGCTGCTTGAAGTTGCCTGGTGCTGTTGGTATTTTGATTCTTCGTCATCCAAAAGCTGAAAGAGCTCAACACTGAGGCTGATGCCGGCGTTGGAGATGCCGAAATGCCTCGGAATCTTGTCGAATTGGCGGACTATCAGCCCAGTGGCCCCAGAGAAGTTTTCAAGGGATTCAGCAAACAGCCCTCGCCGGATCAGCCACCCAGGATATCGACCAGCCGCCTCATATCTAGCTAGCAGCTTCGGATCGTCGTAGAATAGCGAGGCCTGGTAAGTTGTCCAGAGCAAGACTGTCTCGTCGTTGAACTGGCGTATTAGCTCCTGCTGGAGGCGAACAAAAGCATTTCTCCCTTCGCCATACAGCAGAGGCATATAAACACCCAAGAAGCCCATCAAGCTGTAAGCCCTATCCTCAGCTCTTGTTGTCTGACGGCTAGCAGCCCACGAGAACTTGGTTGCTATCGAACAGGACTTGAGACTATGGAAATCCTTCTGTTCAATCTTGGTGGCGTAGGTAATAGCCGGTGTGTATGTCTCTCTAGAGCCGATGATATTCCACGACGAGTCCAGGAAAGCCAGAAAGGGCGGAGCAAGCAATTCCTGAAGAGTCCATCCCCTCGTAAACCAGCGACTATCCGTCACATCGCCGTTCGCCGGCCGTGACTTGCCATCGCTGCAGTAACGGGGAGGGACGTCTTCCAAGAATGCGTAACAGATCTGGGCCTCTTGGTACCAGCGAAACATGGAATTGATTGCCTCTCCGAGTTCACCGCTGGCGGCTTTGTTGATGCAGCACGTGTCAATCCAGACATATCCCCAGCCTTCCGATCTTGCCAGTCTGCAGCAGCGTTCGACCTTTTTCCAGCCCTTGAGTGTGCGCCGGTCGGGCCTAGACAGGTCATGGAATGCGACCTCCTCCTCTCCCCATGTGTGCGATAGAATGGCATATTGGGGCTTCTCGCTCAAGAACTCCACAACCTGGAGGGTTGACGTGTTGAGAAGTCTCATCGTGCAAACTGTGTCGAACGCTCGTTGGTGCAGTGAAGATGAAGAGGAGACAAGTTGTTGCAATGGAGGCAGCAACACTGCCGCTCTTCATCTCAGGCCAATCAGAAACCAGGGCGCTTAAGCGTATGTTGTTCAGCTGGCTAGCGGTGTGGGTTGGGGTTGTACGTGTATTGTCAGCCACCAACCAACACTGCGCTGTGATGGAGCACACCCACCCACCAGACACAACCTTCCCGTCCTTCCTCAATTCCTTCTAGGGCGTATCGTACATTTGCGCGCAATGAGGGCAACTCCTGCTTGATCATCATCATGGCACCCGACGCTTTCGTGTCGCCGCCCAGGCACTAGACTTGCATGTCGAAATTAGCATCGCTCGACAACATGGCCGCCGGCCTTGAAGACAGCCAAGCAAGTTACGCAGTGAGAGTCAAGCAACTCTAATCGCGCCGATCTTCTTTCTTTTCTCTATAACTACCTAACACTAAAGAAGCCGACCAAGGTGATGCTGCAAGGTCGGGTGCTACTGGCGTCCTGCTAACAACGCTTCTGGGAGCAACTTTACACCTGGAAACAGCAGATGCAGCCCTCTTCTACGTGCCCTCCCCGAAGAACTACGCCAGGCGCGCCCTTGCCCAAGTCAGAGTTGTCAAGAACCACGACAACATCGAAGGCGGCCAAAGCATCCAGTATGAAGATGGCTCCTGCACCACTCGCGACCGGGCGGAGAACCAGGTCAGCTCCACTCTTTCCATTCCGCTTACCCAGGCAACGTTCATTTGGATGAAGATTGTGCAAAATCTGCTTTCATATGTATAGTTATGCAATGGTTTATACTCCCATTCATTCTCTCTGAATTCGAGCACAAACCCCGGAGCCCCTGAACCCCTTATTTGGCTTGGCAAAGACGCCAAAGACACTAACCCCTGAGTCGACAAACGACAAGCAGTGCAGGATCCGAACGCATTCCGGGAAGCGGTGGTAGTGATGATCAAGAATCAAGTACCTATTATTGGGCAAGATTTCAGCATCAACTGCCATCTACATGACATTGCCGGGAATCTTCTCAAGCCCTATCAGTTGGTTAATATTGCGTTGGACACTTCTTTACCCAAGACTTAAACTTACATCCATCAACATTTTCAAGAATGTTCTGCGGCTGGGTGCACCTCATCGCCTCCTCCGACGACTGGGTCTTGAGCTCTTTGCAAACCGCATTGGAGCAACGAGCGTCGAGAGCACGCTGCAAAGAGTCACCCTTCCAACCGAAGACGTAATCTCCGTGTTGAGAGTATCCAAGCCTGTGCAGGGAAGCATCTACGTCAGTCCTGGTTACCTCGACAACAAGATAGGGGGGGGGTTCTAAGGAGTGTAGAACAAGCCCAGGACACCTACCCGTCACCTGTACTCCACACAAACGGCTGGGAGCCATCCTCGGGCCAGAGATTCTTGTCGTTGAAGGCTTGGGTATCCCACATGACTTCGTACATCAGCTGCGGCAACCGGACCGGGTGCGAGCTTGGGCAGGGTCCGGTAGACTCAAAGGACCCTGTTTGGGGATAGGCAACATGACTCTTGTGGTCGGGGGTGTCCAGATTCTTTCCATCCCAGCAGGTAGGGAAGGTAATGGTGGTCCTAATGCCGCCCTCGCAGAACTTGTTGGGGAGATTGGTCGTGTCGCTTCCCGTGCAGGGCGCTCCTCCGCGGTCGTACCCGGCACCGAGGCAGCGGTGGCAGAGCTGCTTTTGCATGCCTCTGTTTTGACGGAGGCCAGCATCGCCGACAAGCATGCGGAAACCGGGCTTGAAGGCGGTGACTGTGGTTTTGCCGTCGTACGGCGGAATGTAATAGACAGTGACGCCGCCGTCTGTTCGGAGGCCGACGTTGGGGAATTGCCGTACTCGCTTGTAGGTGCCATTGCGCGCCTTGAAGTAGAGAACGGCGGTCCAGTAGTTGCTGAAGTCCTCGCTGAAGGTGCAGGAGGTGCAAGTGGAGTTTTTGACCAGGTCGAATCCCGGTTCAAAGGGCATGTGGGCGTTGAAAGAGTTACCGCCGACGATCTGGTGGACATGAGGAGATTGTTCAAGGCCTGGGTTGACTAGGGGGTCGAGACGAGATACGACGAGCTGAGAACACCCGAACCGGATCATTTGTTGAGCTTGGGCCGCTCCCCGAAGGAGGACCGCTGCCATAAGAGTCGACTTCATGATCTCTACTTGTTTCTTCCTGTGGTAGGTACTTTCTCAGTTGCTAACGACAGGAACGAGGGAAGCTCAGTGAAAAAATGTAAAGACTGGACTGATGAGAGGTCAGACTTGACACGTACCTTAACCCGGAAATCAGTATTTAGAAACCAGGCAAACAAGGTAACCTCGTCCTAAATACACACAGTCCCATTCCCCGGTTCGGGGTAAAGGACGAAGCACATGGCAACGCCTCGGGTCTACAGCCGCCCCAATGCCGTTCGTCGAGGGACATAGCTAATCGGATAAGCCCGCGTTTTCATATCGACGATGCATGGGTAATCTATCACTCTTGCTTGGAAAGATCGGCAGATGAGAAGTTCTCTATCACTGCGCCTGTTTGTTATTGGGGTAGGTCTTGGAGAATGGAGAAAGGGGCAGGTTTCCCCTCTTTGCTGATCTCGTCTTGGTAATAAGCCAGCCGCAGTTTGTTAATATGGCAGAATAGGGGGCTAAATAACACCAATCATCCACCTACTACCTGCGACATCATGTACATGATTTGGAACACTTCAGTACGGTATGCCATGCCACGTTCCAGAACATTGCCATGTGGCTAATCTGCATCTCCGATACGACGAGCAGACCCTCGGCCTATAAGGGACGAGTTCAGAGGAAGTTAAGATGATTTAAATCAATTGCAAGGCACACCTTTTGTTTGCGTACAGGGTTGTTGTTTTGACGTTGCCAATCGACGACGTTTATCTCCACACACGTCACAGCTCCCTACTTTTCAAGATGAAATACCTGCCCTACATCTTTTTTACTGCGGCAGGTGCGCACGCAGCCAGGCAGTGCTCGACCACCACAGAATATACACATCGAGTCCTTGACGCCCGGTACGATGGCCCGGATCTCGACAAGCCAGGCAGTGACCTTGCGACGATCTCTGTCAGTCTCAGCAGCAGCACAACTCCGCTTTATGAGTGTGTGGCGCAGTGGCCAGAGTCCTGGAAGGGCTTCCACAATGTCACCAAAAAGCTAATTTGGAGCGATTGCATTTGGACTGGCGCTGGCACCGGAGCAGACAAGTCTGTTTCTTTTGCGGTGGATTGGGATAAGAAAGTGGTCTATCTGGCCCATGTGTTTGCCTGCAGTGACGTTCAGGAGTCAGTCTTACTCCAGGTCCACCTTTTTGGAAGTTCTGGCCTTTGTTGACGCCGAATGGTAAACTACCTAGAACCGATGGCCTCGCAACCGGAACCCTTCCCCTCTCTGAGTTGGACTGCGACTACACCGAAGAGGGAAGTGCTTACTGCACACCCAAGGCGACGTCGACAGGTGCCCGGCCAGACCTCAGAATAAGCACCACACTTGCCCCTGCGGCCCCGGACGCGAATAACGCCTCCTGCTCTGATCTTTCCAAGCAATACCAATCGTGGACGTTGGAGAAATGGCACAGACAATTCGTTCTCACGCCGGGAACATTCGAACCGAAAGCTGGGACTGATACCGGCCCAAGCTTCACTCTAAAGAGCTTGGGTGTGGATGGCGTTGTGTTCACTTGTGCTACTACGTCGTCCTCGATCGGTCTCTTCCAGGGGGAATGCAAGTCTGGTGTTACCAAGGCAGCCGCAACTTTCACCTTTGACCCCAAACTGAATATTCTGGCTGTCAAACAGAAGTGGGATTGCGGAGATTCGTGAGTTTCATCATACCCAACGAAGGTCAGATACCTAAGGTACTCAGACACTTGGCTAACCTGATCAATGTTAGCTCTGCGCTCGAAACAGTGGGTGTCGGTTTTATGCAGGGAACCTGTGATAGGGGCTTCAACAGTGATCTCTTTACATGCTCGTCCGAGCCTGTGTTGATCGGAACGGAGCCCTTGTAAAGGGGAGTTGCATGTTGACGTATACAAATAGAGGAATGTCGACTTAGTTGTCTTGCTGTCCGGATATGATGCTTCGGTCTGCACCGCACCTGAGACCCCTCGGGATCAGATTTACTTTCCAATGTCAAAAATGCATTTTGGCTGTGCCATCAAGGGCCATCTACTCCTAACCCGGTGGAGAATACTTATAGCCCAACATTTCCATCTGCTCTTTGATCTTCCCTTCCATCTCATCCTGCTCCAGATCTGAAATAGGAAAATTTTCATGTTCACATTTGATGTGATTCATGTGTTCATCGAAAATATCCCCCATACAGAGCGGACATGACACGTGATAACCGCATCCTACCCTCTCAAAGTACCCTGCGGCAAGTACGTCAGCTCGGATCTTGCTAAGAAACAACAAAAGCAATCGACTGTCGCTTACAAAGATACCTTGCCAATCCCGGGCACCGGCCACCGGGACACAAAAATCGTCCTCCCCCGCAGACCCAGCAGTCTCCTCCATCCACCCACGCAATCACATCAGCAACAGTCAGTTGGTGAAACAGCCCTGGTATGCCGGATTCTGAGCCTGGCGGGAAGATAACGTCGATGGTTTGATCTGGGAGCTCAACCAAATCAGGAATCCGGGTGGTGGATTTGTGAGTGTAATATGTAAACCTGTCTTCCTCCTCGATATCCTCTTGGTTAACTTCTTGGGCATTGATTTCTGCCGCCATTTCTGGTGTAGCGCATCGCAAAAATGACTCGAGGTCACGGCAGCTGGCCGGATTGTATAAGCTGCCCGCAAGAAGCTTTCCATCATCATGGTGGTCCAACTCCTTCATCATGGAAACTGGCGTATATGGGAGCGTGAACTTCTGGGGCACACAACGAACAACCCTCGTCCCCTCTTTTCTGGGTGTGATAGATTGAACCTTGACGAAGGTAAATTGGGGATCGTTGAGGGCCATTGCTTCAGCTTGATCGAGTATCATCACCCAGAGCTCTAGAGGTAAAGATAGCCCGTGTTTTGGGGTTTTGATACAGTGGGGCCCATCGCGATCGATCAATTTCCGAATCCAGTGGACAGCGGTGAGGTTGCTGTTGTAAAAAAGCAGTTGGTCCTTTAGGTTGTCGGGGCTTTCGTTGATGCTCTCAAGGTCAAGAGGTCTCATTATGACGACGGTGAGCGATGTTTGGCAGGTATCATTGAAGTCTGGAAAGCAATATGGTAATATGGATGGTGAAAGCGAAGGGGAAACGGAAGTGGTGCTGGTTGGAGTTGTGAAAAAAAGATGAAGAGAAAAGCAGCGGGCCGGTGCTCTAAATAGGTAAGAAGAGCTTGGGAAGGCGCCATTAGTTACTGAAGAGGCGCTCCAGGACCGTAAACCTTGAGGTAGAAAGCGGATAGAACAGGTAGGTGCCTACCTTCAGGTGGCCAGCTGCCTCGGCGGAGTGAGCGCCACTTCCAGGTTGCCAAACTTTCCATGTGCATCCTGATCGGAACTCTGGACGCGCGCCTTCGTTGCCTCGTTGGCTTCTGGCATGGCCCAGTGCTTATATTTTGAAGCTACCAGGTACTTTGGGTGTCTGGATGCGTACGATGTCAGACCCTAACCCTTGCCCAAGAGCTTACATAACGCAACAACATGGGGTGCAATTCACAAATTTGGTCGCTTGCCCCACAACATCGCATGTCACGGTCATTTCCCAACTCAACTTCCAGTAACTTACACTGATTCTACCTACCATCATGAACGGACAGGTTCCGGGGGCACAACCGCATCTCATACCCCCACCAGTACCAGTCACAACCACCACCTCATCAGGAAATCTCCTCCAAGAGTGGCCGAAAATAGGGCTCACACTCATCCACGAATTCATCAGCCCGGCCGAAGAACAAGAAATGATCACTGCTTTTCACGCCATCTCTCCCCTGAATTCAGCCGACGCCAAGAAGCGAATAAGCCAGCACTTTGGCCACCACTTCGACTACACCACGTTTGGCATCGACGAGTCCAAACACAGTCCTGTGCCATCGTACATCATGAACTTTCTCGACAGATTACCGGTCGATACCGAGGGGAAAGAGAGGGGGCGGAAACCAGACCAGTTCACCGTGCAGTACTACCCTCCTGGCGCCGGCATCCCGCCACACGTAGATACCCACAGCATGTTCGGAGAAGCACTGTACAGTCTGAGCTTCGGGAGTGGGGTGCCTATGATCTTTAGGATGAGTGGCGAGAACGAGGCGAGGAAGTTGAGACTGCCGAAGAGGTCGCTCCAGGAGCCGGTAGGCGCAGACGGGAAGCCAGTAGAGGAGAAAGGCAACAAAGTTGACGGAGTTGCCGTGCACCCGGCTTGGGAGCTTATGTTGCCGGCGAGGTCACTTCTTGTCATGAGGGGAGCCTCGAGATATGGATATACGCATGGTATTAGACCTAGGAAAACGGACGTGGTGGATGGGACGACGGTGAGGAGGGATGGGAGATATTCAATAACCATGCGAAGCATTCGTCGAGGCAAGGAAATTGGCTGTGACTGTCTGTTTCCGGGGGTCTGTGACGCCAGGGTAAGGCAAGAGCAGGAAGCGAGAGAAAGACTTCGGCAATGCGAAAGGGTGGAAACCCAATGAGACACGAAAAGTCACTGAGCTGTACACACCTGCCTCATGACTGTCCTGTTTGTCTATCTGGAACTGGATAACACCGTATAATGGATGCCTTCATGTGGCTGTTACTTCCAAGCCGACCTTGTATCCACCACCTAAACCTCATTGCAAAGCCGCCAAAATACTTCACAATTATCAGATCGAGAGTCACAGCTAGCTGGATTCAGGATGAAAGTGCTGGTTACAGCATTGATTCTTCTTTCTGAGCTACAGTAGGTTGTCTCGATGATCGAAGACTAAGGTACATTACCTACGTAGATATGACAAGAACAACATTTGTGACCTAAAGAAGGTCTGAACACCTGGAAGCCGCCCATAATCCCGTCTCCTGAAAAAACCTTAGCGAATAATTCTGAGAACTGACGACAGTCAGATCCATCTTCCATGTTTGCGCAACTCGGCGAGTTGTTACAGTTCAAGCCCTCTCCGCATGTGTCTACCCACCCCAGAAGGCTTGAAAGACACAAGGTTGTCGTCCTGGACATCAAGCAGCGTCGGCCTTCTCCACCGTCTCAGCCTGTTTCTCATTCCAGTTTCTCATTCCAGAGATTCTGGGCAGCAGCACACCACTTGAAGTGATCGAGATAATAGCAGCCAAGAGATCCAAACTCCAAATAGACTTGTCTCTTACAGTCATACAGCTCTTCTTTGGCCTTCCCATCAAGATCATCGGGAATGGGCATTTCGTGGCATCCAGCACAGCAGACCCCCGGCAAGATCTTGGCATTTCTCAGTGATGACTTGGGGTCGACAAGGCCGACTCTGATGGCGCACATGTACGGGTACTCTCTTTTGGCGCGGTTCGCAGACATGGCGTAATCATATGTGTCGTAGGGGTGTGAGTCCCTGTGGACAAGGAATCGTCGAGCACGGAACACGTGTTGGCTGTCGCCGTACTTTCCCGGGAGTGTTTGAATGTCGGCGCCAGGGCCAGACTTCCATGGCCTCCACCGGAAGTACAGCCCCTCGGTGTAGACGTGAAAATTGTCCGAATGTTGCAGGCAGCGCCAGCAGCAGCGCTGTAGGGTTGGAAGGAAAACAAAGGACCCGATCTGGTGACAATCTCCGCCTTGACAGTAAGGGGTCTCGTGCGGCTGAAGAATGCTGATGACGTCGGCAAGGGTGACGCTTTTCAGAATCCCGACTTTGGTCCTGAATAATGCCATGAGAATCTCTGGAAACTTCTTCACAACGAGCTTGTACCCCGGTAAGCTAATAACGAGCTCCCTGGCATGGCGGTTGACAAGCGCGAAGCTCCAAAGGGTGCGAATGTCGAGATCAACGATAATTTGAACCATGATCTCGTTTGGGACTTTGGTGAGGTCCCCAATGCTGGTGTATTCCCGATTGGTATCTAGGTTCTTGGGTGATCTCAGCATTTTGCTTGTGAAAAGAACCTTTTCATCATCGGGGAAGGTGATGGTAGCCGAGTCGAACTCGGTGTATGGGAAGAACACGGCTTCGATGATCTCCTTCTTCGCATCGGCGTCCAACGAGTCAATATTGAAGGCTTTCAAAGATTGACAAGCATCAGGGATAAGCTTTCGGTGCGTCTCCATGACTAAATCTGGTTGCTGGGACTCGAGTGGGCAGTGACCGCTGGTGATAAATAACCGAAGTCAGTATCAAGCATCGTCTCGAACATTGAGGGATGAGATAATACCAGGTTAGTTGAATGGACAAGATATGGAAAGGAGAGATTCCGTGGTTGTTCGGGGACGAGGGATGGCGAAAGCGCGGTGAGTAAGATGCGAGGCCGGAAAGTTGCCCTCAACAGTCGATAGTGAGGAGATGCGGAAAGGCAGAAGGTTAAGGCGAGTTATTGTAGTCGACGAATGTAGGGGGAAGGTGGTAAGCTTAACAATGAGGAGACTTTCAGCGTTAACCTGGGACGACGGGGAAGGAAAAGCGGAGGCCCCACGTTTGTGAGTTGCTAGGGCTACTCGACGCCGGGACTACAGCTTGGGGTCCATGGGGGACACTTGCCTTGAACTTAGGCAACGCTCTCACTGCCAATGCCTTAGAAATGGAAGGCATGAATGTCACCGAATATAAATCAGGTTGTAAGAGCAAGCGGGTATATGACTTCTGGCATCTATAAGACCCTGTGTTGGGTTGAAAAAGCATTTTCGTTTGTTTTCTTCCAACAAAGAGGATGTGGTAGGTACTTGGAAAAAGCTGCTCAAGTTTCAGGCTGCAGAGTCCGTCATCTTCAATTCATCCACATTGTCTCTGACAAGGTTGTGTTTCCAAGACCTGAGTGTCTTCATGGAACAGGCTTCTACTAGAATTACATCGTGTGGAAACGAAGATAGAAGAGTTAATAATAATACGACGATAATAATATTATGTGTTCCCGAGTAAGGAGACAAATTTAAATATTTGTATGTTTGTGGCTTTGTGCGTAGCATTCTTCAAGTTTCATCCCAACAACGTTGCGATCTAAGGCTAGAGGAGATATGAAACAGGGAAGAGCTCAGATAATTTAAATTGAGGAAGATCGGGATCGAGAAGATATTCTGTCTAATTGATTCCATTTTGTTTGGAGCACCTCTGGGATAGACATGTCAGCCTCCCGCTCTGTCACAAAGGCTTTGTTTGACGTCATTGACGCGCTGTGACGCGCTGTAAGAGCAATATTTTACGCGCCATGGCACGTGCTGCTCCAAACAAAGACATTCATGAAGCAGTCACGACCGGCACATGGACCCGATGCAAAACAACGTCGGGCGCGCATAGAAATGCTTCCATTGTCATTCGTCAAATGGTCTCTTGGCGGACATTGGCAGATACCCTCCATGCATCCAACTCACCTGGTCCGCGGCGATGGTTCATTCTCAAGGACACTTGACTATGTGTAAGATGGGTGCATGTTGCGACTCTTCTGGCAATGGCTGATATACATCAGGAGGCAATGCTGGCCAAAGACTTTGACTTCCTCTCGATAAGCTCCAGTGAATTGCTTGCTGCAACCAAGAGATTCACGACTCTATTTTACCCTTCGACCCCGGGGATAACAACATGGGAGTGTCTCGGCCGAACACGCCATATCCCCAGGACATCTCACAATACCTGCATTGCACCATGACCCAACCCAACATGACCCCGCCAAACTCAGCACAACCTCGACTTCTCTGCTTGCCAGCCTGGCGCATCCAACAGTGGCTCGGAATTGCCACATCCAATGGCGCCATCTCTAGACACAGGCCCCGACCACCCTGCTTCACCATGATATCAGAAGGCCATCTATGGCCAGGCCGTCGAGAAGACAACCACTCCGTGTGGGCGGTACCGACTCGGCATCCCCCCACGATTTGGCTACGGCCAGCAGGCGCATATCGAGGCCCTGGTCCCCTATAT
Source organism: Triangularia verruculosa (assembly GCA_033296885.1). Lineage (NCBI taxonomy): Eukaryota > Fungi > Ascomycota > Sordariomycetes > Sordariales > Podosporaceae > Triangularia > Triangularia verruculosa. The sequence continues at coordinate 247,424 of MU863913.1, read as the reverse complement.
TTGCCATCAACAATGACGTTGTCGCCATCAGCTAAGGGTGGTACCACAAACCCCCATCCAACCAGCGTCTCATGAATCCAATGGCGGAAGACCTTGGCTATTTGACATTATCGTTCTGGATTCACCGTCACCGTCACCTTCACACCCAACTCATCATGCAGCAGCGATTGGGAACGGGGAAATGAGGGGCCTACAACCGGTGTCTGCTTCTTCACAGCCAACATACGTACTGATATAAAAGAGGACTGTTCGTGCAATCTGGAAATTTCACTGCCACCCAAAACCTCGCGGGTGGTACTTCATGGATATTTTATCAGAGGGTTTCATTTTGAATCTCGTTTCCTCTCTTCACCATGGCAGCCAGCGGAGACTCATATACCAAGGACAAAATAAAGTCCTCGACGGCCGCGGCCTCTATCGAAACGGCCTCCAAGTCATCCAACTCATCAACAAACGAAAAGGAAAAGGAATCCCCCGAGGTCATTCGCCAGCGAATTCTGGACCAAGAAGCCGAGTTCCGCGCATCCCAGAAGCCTACAACGAATCTTGGCTCGCTCTGGTCCTGGAAAAAGAGTGAGGGTCGGCGTCCAGAAGACATCGCCACCCAGCCTTCCGTCTTTGACAATCCCGAGCTAGCCCCTTACTTTCAGCCGTCTGAGCGCTATGAGAATCGCCATCGCTTTGATCCTTCCTTCAAGTGGACTTGGGCAGAGGAAATTCCTCTTATACGAAAAATAGACTGGAAGGTCACAGCTTGGAGCTGCATAGCGTTCTTTGCCTTGGACCTGGACAGGAGCAACATCTCCCAAGCCAATACTGACAATTTCCTGGATGACTTGGGCCTGGACACCAATGACTACAACTTAGGTCAGACCGTCTTCCGGGTCAGCTTCCTCTTGGCAGAGTTGCCTTCGCAGTTGGTCAGCAAGAAGATTGGGCCGGACCGATGGATCCCAATTCAGATGGTCCTTTGGAGCGTGGTGAGCGCAGCGCAGTTCTGGCTCAAGGGAAGATCGTCTTTCCTGGCAACCAGGGCACTGATCGGGTTGCTTCAGGGCGGTTTCATCCCAGATGTCATCTTGGTTAGTCTTACTTTGCCTCTGATCTCGAGTTTGTCATCGTGCTGACTGCAGGGGTATTAGTACATGTCCTACTTCTTCAAGGGCACAGAGCTTCCCTTCCGCCTGGCGCTGTTTTGGATGGCAAATCGATTGACAGATGTCATATCCCCTTTGCTAGCATATGGGCTTTTGAGGTTGAGGGGTTATCATGGCTATGAGGGATGGCGTTGGCTGTTCCTTCTTGAGGGTATTTTGACATTTGTGATCGGCATCTGGTCCTACTTCCAGATGGTACCCTCACCAACGCAGACAAGGGCTCCCTGGCGAAAGAAGGGCTGGTTCACGGACCACGAAGAAAAGATCATGGTCAACCGCATCCTGAGAGATGACCCTTCCAAGAGCGACATGCATAACCGCCAGGCTATCACTTTTAAGCTGCTTTGGTATGTTGTTTCCACGCATTCACGACCTTGACGGGTTTAGAGCTTGTGAGACAAAAAAGACTGACTCGTCTCGACTTTAGGGAATCCCTCTGCGACTTTGATATTTGGCCAATCTATCTCATCGGCCTGACTTTCTCCATGCCTGCAGGCCCGCCGGATCAATACCTGACCTTAACACTCCGACAACTGGGATTCGACACGTTTGACTCCAACCTGCTCAGTATCCCCTGTCAGATTACATGCACCATCAGTGTTTGTTCATCCCAGAAATATTTATAGTGGTAGATCCCGGCTAACATTGACAGATGCTGCTCATCACGTACCTGTCCGAGAAGCTGAACCAACGGGCATTTATGGGAGTGGCAATGCAGGTCTGGCTTCTGCCATGCGTCATAGCCCTCTATCTCCTCCCGGCTGACGGCTCAAGATGGGCAGCTTACGCCGTGGTCACTGTACTGCTATCTTATCCTTCGACTCACGCTTTGCAGGTGGGATGGTGCAGTAGGAACAGCAACACGGTTCGCACCCGTACCGTTTCGGCGGCGCTTTACAACATGGCTGTGCAAATCAACAGTATCATCTCTTCCAACATCTACCGACGGGACGATCGACCGGAGTATCGTCGTGGTAACAGGGCGCTCATCGGCATTGCGAGCATGAATATCGTCAACTATCTGTTGGTAAAGATGTATTACGTATGGAGGAACAAGAGACGAGACGATACTTGGGAAAAGATGAGCCAGGAAGAGCGGCGAAACTATTTGGCTACCACGACTGACAAGGGCAGCAAGAGACTCGACTTTAGGTTCTCGCATTAGTAGGAGATGTGCGAGCTTCATCACCATGTTCATGATAATATGGGGTGGTGGAAATGTTCTCTGAGCGACGGGGGAACTGATCGGGGATCTTGTACCTAGAGATACAACAGTAGCAGCATGACCTCATCTTTCACTTCTTTGCTATTCCATTCCGTGTCAACGAAATGTGCACAAAGCGTGGAGTTCACCGCTAGGTACCCTTTGAAAGACGGTAAAAGAACAAAGAACTGCACCTATGGCCCTCCATCCGCCCTACAACGGCCTTGGCCTTGCCGCCCTTCAGCTCTGGATGTTTGCACGAACAAGGCAAAGAAACATGAAACAATTCCTTTGTTTGGACACAAAGTGTTGCCAGGCCATTCTCTATAAAAGAGGAGCATTACAGCAGCTCGTAAGGTGATAGTTCACAAAAAGCCTGTTCTGAGACAAGTGTGATCCAGAAGACAACACCAGCAACAATTCAGAGGTTATTTCGGACATCAGTAAGTTCTTCCCTTTCCGCCTTCCAATATGGAACACGATGATAACGATGATATAGACTGGCTGGACCTCGTAGCATCCCGGCCCTGTTCCGTCACCCCGAGCGAGTCTGCAAGCCAAGTTCATCCACGGCGGTCGCCTCCGGCCCCTTTTGGAGGTTCGGCAGGGAGCAACGGCAACGGCAACAACAGAAGCGACAAGAACCGCCGATCAGTTCTCTCGAGTCACTCCAGCTCCCTTCGCCCCATTCAAGAGGAGGAAGTTCGCCTCTTTGCCACCACCCAATCCCAACTCCGCGAGGCAACCACCCGACAGGGACAGCGCTCCTCTTCCAAGTTACCACCCATTCCCGACTTTCACGAGTCTGCCTCGAACCCCCTAGTCAGAAGCGACGACCACCTCATCTCCCTCACCGACGCCATCGAGCGAACAAGGGACTGCAAAGCCCGGCTGGCCACAACACACGAAGGCTGGCTGCTAGCAGCCAAGGCCCTGATCCGAGCCGGTCTCGTTCCGGCCAACCCCGAGATGTCCTCGGACCTCAAGCAGTTTGGCGATGGCATCTGCGAGCGGTATGCCGCTGCCACGTTTTTGTGGAACACACTTCAGGGTTCTAATCCGGCGGAGTGGCTGGCCAAGGGCAAGTGCTTTGATGCTTCGCTCAGGAGGATCAAGACGCTGAGGGGGCTGGAAGGGAGCTTGCGGTTGTGGGAGGGGATCACGCTGCGGCTGCTTGAGCTAGTGGACAGGGACTTTGAGAGGATTCGGAGAAGGGAGAGGGAGATTGGGGAAGTGTTGGGCCGGTGGAGAAGAGGGATGCCCACCAAGCCGTGATTTGTTATCATGGACCATGGGGGGATGGTAGGACCTGCTTTGCTGTGGGCACCAAGCTGGATCTGTAAAAATACAAGACTTCTTTTCCAATCTACTTGGCCTATAATGTGCAGCTTAAATTCTGTGATGTGTTCTGGTGATGTTGCGTAGCTCAAGCTTATGGAACGGGAGATGTGCAAGGTAGGTATTCTTGCACTGTTGCAATTGCCGCTGTGGTGAATATCTCCCCATGCAGGCAGGTGCCCAGGTACTAGGTACCTTGAGTGTTTTATCGTCAATGCTCCGACCAATCACAACCCCGCAGTGACATCCCCCGTTGCCCCACACCACGATCCGGTGTCATTGCCGGGCGTGATCCATTCGAGACAGACACAATACCATGAACAGGATTCTGATACCAACATCTTTCCGTCTGTTGCGAACTGTCCCAGACGCCAGACCCCCACACCGCCCTCATCCCCGCAAAATGTCCACCGAGCCCGCTGCTTCAGCGCCCTGGCACGCTGCCTACCCCGCCCCCTCCTCCCAGACAGTCTTCATCCCGCGCGAAGACGTCTTGTCGATCCTGGAGAACGGTAGAAAAGATGCTGTGCTGGTTGACTTGAGAAGAAATGACTTTGAGGTAATCTCCTCCCTGTGGTGATCGTATTCCCTCCCATGTCACCGTGATGCTCACACACGGAAAAAGGGCGGCACGATCCGTGGGTCTCTAAACCTCCCCGCGCAGAGTCTGTATCCAACTCTACCGACCGTGTACTCCACCCTCAAGGCTGCTGGTCTCAAAAGGGTCATCTTTTACTGCGGTGAGTCTTGACCGCCTTGTTTTCTCTGCAAGGCTGCTTAGATTGACCTTTTTTTCCCTGCAGGCTCGTCAACGGGCAGAGGAAGCCGGGCCGCCAGCTGGATGGCCGACTACATCACCTCCCAGAACGACAGCGAGATGCAAAGTCTAGCTCTGCAAGGCGGCATCAAGGGGTGGGCTGCTGCAGGACCAGAGTACGTCAGGTGGATGGACGAGTACGATGAAAAGGTCTGGGCCAAGTATAGCGCCGCTTGAGTGAGAAATTAAACGCCCTGCTTTCCTTCCACCAGTGCATCAGAACTCGAACCCTGAGATTTGAAGCTCCATCCATCGGACCTCCGTTTGAAGCGACTAACGGTGCCGCGCCAGAGCGTGCGCAGGTCATGAAACAGTACACCAGCAATGTCCCACTTGTCGGCTAGCCAGATGAGCGAAATGGCGAGAACATAAGTGATGACGCAGACGATGATGGTTGACGTCTTGAACCGCTCAACCGTCTCCTCCTGCGACTCGGCTTCGAAGAGCGGCGTGCCAAACAGAGCCTGCAATGTGTTAGCAAAGTTCATCGCCCGAGATCATGACCTTGTCGAGGGACTCACAGAGGTGAAACTGGGCGGCAGATACAAGACCGTCATGATGGTAAACACAATGACATATCGGTTCATGGTCGTTGACCTTGACGCCTCCCGGAGAGAGGTTGCGTTGAACAGCTACAGCACCATTAGCCTGGGCCAGCTCTCGGTCACTCTGTTTTGTTCATCACTTACCCCGTCTCTCAAACTGGTAATCTCTTCCGTCTTCTCTGTGATCCTCCTCAACAGCTTCTCCTCTGCCCGCTGCTGGCTCTTGAGCAATATCTTCCAGTTGTTCCAGAGCGCCTTGTCCTCAAGCGGTTCCTGTCTCATAAAGTAGTGCACATCATAACCGGCCCGTCGGAAATTCCCCTGAATCAGCTTCTCGGGGTCTAATTCTTGCAAATCGCGGCCGGTTTCTCGAATGGCATCGGCAAAGATACGAAGCATTTGAAGAGTCTTGAAATACACTCTTGAGCGTTCGAAAGAGGTGTCAAACATCAGACGGGAGCTGGCTTCATCATCGAGGATATCCCGGAGCTATTCATGGACCTGTTAGCCACACAGCTGTCCTGAAAAGAGGGCGATGGCCGATATGAACTTACAGAAGTATTGACGTTACTCTCCAGCGCATCCAAGCAGTGGCCCCATTCGGTTTCCCAAAACATCAACAGCCGGTGAATGCTGCTCTGAAGCAAATGATAGCCGGCATTCGGCCCCTGGACAGCAAAGTGTCGGTCATCCCAGTCGGTGAACAAATCGTTCGACACATTGATATCCCCATCTTGTTTCATGGTCATGGCATCGGTCAAGGCAATGATGCGGAAACCATGGGGCGGATAAGAGTAATCCCAATGACACAGGATACCCATCCTCCGTTCAGTGAAGGAAGAAGATGAGCTGGCCCGGTGAGATGGGAACTGGCCCGATTGTCTGATGAATTTGACGTGAGGCCTCAGCCCAAAGTCAATTTTGTTGGAGCCATTGGCGGGAGAGAAGCAGCGGATGGTGTGCTGGTAAGTGGTATCCGAGTTTCCTGACCACCCTGTGAAGTTCATCCGGCTGCCACGCAGGTACAGAGGCTTCCAACCAGCAGCAAACTCGTGAAGAAAGCGGTGAGCAATGTCAGTCTCGGTGTTGGGTTTGTTCAGCACGAGCGCTGTGATCAGTGCAACACGTTCAAGGGCCATGGAACCGCTGTCGAGCAAAGGGGCAGTGCAATGCCAGAGCGACCCTGGACTTGTCAGCTCTTCCGGAGCTGCCATCGCCGAAGCGATGGCTTTCCATTCCCGATCGAAGACAGACCTAGCCGTTACCAACTTTTGCACCGGTCCAGGCCCATGGTAAAACAGCGGGCATCCAATAATGGCCCCCTCTTGGGCGGGGTTTTTGCCAATAATCCATCCCGTCTCACGAGAAGGAGAAAACGTTGAAGCATCAAGATCAAAGCTCGAGGCCCATTGCTTGGCTACATTAGACACTTGCGACGCGTCCATAAAGACACGACGAACAGGGTCCAGTTTGTTTGGTCTTTCCCAGTTCCAGTATATCTCGGACAGCGGCCCGGAGAGGTTGTCCCGCAAACACACAAAAATGGGCACGTATGCGCCAGGACCGTACTCTCCTTTGTAGGAGCCCTCCTTTGGCTTGTGCGAAATCCGTTCCTCAATGAAGACGCGGACAAATCTCTGGATGTTCGAAGGGTCGACGGGACTGAATGATTGATGAGCAAGGCCGTGGACCAGCTCTCGAACCTTCATCTTGACCAGGTCAGGGTTGCTGTCGGGGGCCGTCTCTCTAGACGACTGGTGGTCTGGGGACGCTGGGGCATCCAACTTCTGGGCGGCTAGCATGAGCTTCAGCAGGCGGTTGGTTTCTTGCATCTCGCGAAAAAGGTCTGCAATTGATGGGCCATCCTCCCGTGGCACTCCCGGCGTATCTGGGGCCGTGGCATACATGACAGTTGGGCCGTGTTGTGCTTTGCTGCTGGAGACATGTTGACGGATGTCGTCTTCGCTCTCGGATGGAGGGGACGACATGTTGGAAATCTTGAAATGGACGGAAGACCGCGATGTTTGTAGAGGCATTCCCAACTGGGGCCATGTCTCTATTTAGGAACTACATCTTGTCGTGAGGTTGGCTGCTGGGCCTCCAAGGTGCATGAGAAAGGATTCAGGGGGCTTGGGGGTGATTGGACAACTTCATCCTTGGGCGCTTGCTGTGCTGGCTGTTGGGTTGACACTGGGCCATTCTTTATCCGCATTATTCGACAGTGAAGCTATCTGGTGGTGTCAAAAAAGGCGAAGTGGTCGACGTAAATGTCGAACTCGGGGGTTGGGTGGATACCTTCGACGGGACCCCACCATCTCAACTGCCCTGCCGGGTCCTACAGTACAGGCTGCAGCCACCTCAAGCAGGGTTCCTGGCTGAAACAGAGCGCCAGAGCCTCCGCCAAGCCGCCATAGCTCCCCACCTACACAACTAGGGGCACCGGGCCTTGACGGAACACGGCCAAACCACCAACGGAAGCTTCCAGCTTAGGTATCGCGAGTCTTCAAACATCAACACAGAGAGCCACGCCCCAATAGCCGTCAAAATGTCGCGCCGCCCGCCGAGAGGAGAATACATCGAGACCGTACGTTGTAGGGATTCCAACCGAAGAACCCGGCCCACAAAACTCACATCGCACAGGACACGGGCAACAAGGTCGCCCGGAAAGCTACCCTCGTCGGCACCCAAAACATTATGCTCGGCGGAAAGACAGTTATCCAGCCCGAAGTCATGATCCGTGGCGACCTCATCCGGTCAATCCAATCTTCCTCGTCCAGTAGCAGCAGCGCAACCCCCAACAACACTGCCGTAGCTATTGGCCGCTACTGCTTCCTCAGTCGAGCATCGTGTTTGCGTCCTCCTGGACGACTATACAAGGGGTATCCTCTCCTCAGACAATTCAAGTGTCGAAAACAAATACTCATGTTTTTTTTCTCTGCACAGTGCCTTCACATACATGCCTCTGCGAATAGGCGACCACGTCTTTGTCGGCCCGTCCTCCGTTATCCAAGCCGCATCGATCGGGAACCACGTACACATTGGAGCAAGAGTGGTAGTGGGCGAGTTTGCCATCATCAAAGACTACGTTAGAGTGCTGGATGAAACTGTCATTCCGCCAAACATGGTTATTCCGAGCTTCTCCATCGTTGCCGGCCAACCAGCAAGAGTGATTGGAGAGGTTCCCGAGGGCGGCCACGAAGCCTTCGAGCTGAGAGAGTTGTACAAGACTGTAGGGAACAACCCACCACCGGCGGCAGCTTGAACATTACGGGAGACACTACGAAGAGTAATGGTTATGATTTACGACAGGGCGGTATTGGTACAAGACATGAACAATCAGTTCGGAATCGTGGAGTGCTTGTGGTCTGTGACACCGGGTTGCTCCAGTTCCAGCCAACTCTTCGCATTATCCGCCAGAGACTCCTTCAGCTTGCGCCACTCTCCATCCTGTCCCAACCTGCTCAACAGTTCTTTCCCGACGGTCGTATCAACAACCGTATGGTCGTTGCCATAATTCTCAACACGGGCCATCTTGCTGGCATGCCCCGGGTACATCTCTTTCAGTATCTCACCGATCTGGTAGAAGCTGTACCGGTCTCCAAAGGCATAGATGCGCTGTTTGTCGACGACAGGCTTTGTGCACAGCAGCGCAACATACAAACGGCCAGCATCACGGCAATCAACCATCCATTCTGCCCGAGATTAGCATCTTCTCTTTGACGACGCCTCAACGGAGGGCACTCACGAGGTTGCATCATATTCAAGATATCCACATGCTCATTCTCCCACACCCAGTGCACCATCCCCGCCGTCGATGGAATCCCCTGGTTCTTTGGATCCAGGCAAGTCCCGATCACGGTATCCAGCAACAGGGTGTTGAAAGTAAATGGCAGAGCCCCTTTCTTCTCTGCTACCCATCGCCAAACTCCTTGCTCAATGAGAGTCTTCATCGCCATGAATCCCGCCATCCCCTTCTCACTGGGATCCAGGTGCTCATCCCTCGCCAGCTTGACAGCCTCCATGTTCCAAGAGTTGCCATCCAGTGTCGTCGCCCTCTGCGACCAGGGCGTCCAAGCCGCCCACGCCGACGACGTGAATACGAACGACTTGACCGTCTTGGCCTTGATGCAGGACTCCAGAAAGTCAATCTGCCAAGGAATCTCCTCCTCGGCTGCCTTGTCTGCGTCCTGTACCTGCAGGTCGACTGAGCCAACGACGTGGGCTACTGCCGCCACCCCTCCCTTGAGTGCCTTGTCGAATGCTCCCTTTACACTCACGTCGGGAACCTCGACAAGCTCGAACCGGTCGGGGCCGTGGCGGTTATTGTACAGATCCTTGAGATAGGCGTTTTTGGATGCCGAACGAACGGTTCCTCTGACCTTGTAACCATAGGCCATCAGCTGATCGGCTGCGTGGGAGGCAATGAGGCCGTTGACTCCTGTCACGAGGACAAGGGAGTCCGTCGGGATGCGCTTTGTGCTTGTGATGGAAGGCATATTTTATCTCGGCAAAACATGACAGAGAATAGTTTGAGGAAAGAGAGCGCATCGCGCCCAGATCTGAATGTCTTATCATACCCCTTTTCCACGAGTCATGTCAACACCGGCGACGGCGCCAGGCCCCTGAGTCCTTGGGCGCGGTGGGCCATGTGCGCCAGTCCGGCCATTCACAGGCCGATTTTCCATTGAGAGGATGGTCGAGCTCTATGCATTTCAGCGATGGTCATACTGCCAGCCTTTTGGACGATTCCTCGGCGTGTGTTCGGCTGGTGTGTTAGTGTCAGCCCCCTATTGACCTGCGGTCCGTCTTCGGTTTCGTCTGCGGGACGGAACTTAATATTTTGCGCAGCCTGGTGGACATGGAAATGTGAACGAGTTTTCTCCCCCTGGTGCCTCTCTGGCTACTTCCAGATCACGATCGATGCAATGTCCGGTATTATTATCAACTGTCTTGTGGACGGTTACTGGATCCCGCCGCGGAGGTTGGTAACTTGCATCAGAGATACTGGACCAGACCTCCTCATGCCTAACCCCGTCCATGGGAGAACCTAGCGTTGAGTGCTGAAAGTCCGCCGCTGAATAAGCCCTGATTGACGACACATCCATCCGAAAAGCAAGAGCACGCAGCGATGATAAACACTGCCGACGAATCACCTCGCGGCTAATTTACTCTGTCAGCACACATAGAGTGAGCCACGACACCGATATGAAGAAACGAAACATTCCAAGCCTTGGGGCCTCGGCTGGTTCAACCGACCTGCAGTAGTCCACTGGGACTAGCAAAAACAAGTCTTTTTTACCCGCAGCGGGCGGCACAGAAAATAGTACCGACAGTCCCCCAGCATATATTGCTTCTTGTTTCTTTGCTGGATCTGAAAAGAAGCTCTAACCAACATACCGGAAGAAACGAAACTTGCATGGCGACCCAACAACCGGATGCCGGCAAAGGTCCTCTTTTCGATTTAGACGTGGCGTGTGGTAGTGTTGTACCACCACAACTGCCGAAAGAGGGTTCCGAACACAGATGAAAACCTGCTGCGGGCCCAGGCTCTGGTTAAAGCGGATGGCCTCGTCATGCTATGGTTACACGCGGTAGAGTAAACGCTGTTTGGGTCAGCCAACGGACAACCATTAGCTTGTATTTACCCGTATGTTTAAACACAACCCATTCTCGCCGGACGACCCGATTCGTCCCCTCATAGAGGGCACACTGTCGCAAACGGAGATTAAAAATCCGGGGAACACTTGGCGGCAGGCTTCGCTTGGCTATCCTTCTGGCGCTCGACCCAATCACGCATGCTGTATCTGTGTTCCGGCACGCTCGAGTGGGTATCCTCAATGTAGATGAAGCTATAACGTCGATATACATGTTGCCCTCGTGGACTCGCTGCGGAGGCGCTGGCCGTGGTTGAATGGCGGTGATGCGACCTGGATATAGATTGTCGCATTCTCTTTCTCGAATCCGCCCCCCGGAGCCAGCCGACGATCCGGCCTGAAGGCAACGAAGGCATGGAGTCGGGCCACAGATGGAGAGGGGACGCGCCACTCTTGGAGGTAGATATCTTCGGCTGGAGCCGACCTTGGATCTTGGCCTGGGGGTCATCTCCTCTTTCTCTTGCAGCTGTTGTTCAGGAAGTACATTGACGTGAACCATGGCCCTCAAGAGCTTCCTTTCCTCCCTTTTGCTGGCCCCTCTGGCCTTGGCCCATCCGGGTCACAAGGAGGCTGCCCACGCCCATCGTGCCCTTCCCCTCGAGCGGAGGTCTCTGGACCACTGCAGCAAAGAGTTCAACAGCCCCGAATTCATTCAGCGAACCGTCGAGATCAATGGTGCCGAAATCGCCAGGCTAAGACGCTCCCTGGGCTATGAGGTGGAGGAGAAGCCCAAGATCACTCCCCGTGACTACCTCTCCGTTTCGAGAATCGACCACAAGAGCAATAAGACAGTCACTCAGGGCATGGATCTGTCTACTCTGTTCTCCAGCTATGGCGCCTGCATGCTCATGCCTGTTGTCGACGAGGGACCGTTGTGTAAGTAACTTGCGAGAACGCTGGACACGCAAGACGCTAGGGTACAGGTATTGACTGGGTGGCAGACGTCAAGGGCGAGGAGATTCGCAAGAACATCACCAACGGCGAGAGGGGTATCAAGATGACTCTCGCCATTCAGGTTGTGGACTACCGGACCTGCCAGGTCGTTCCCGACGCCTATGTTGATATCTGGAGCTCCAACGCCACCGTAAGTTTCCGGATCGGAGAGCTTATGTTCTTGCGAGCCCAGCTGACATCCGTAGGGCATCTATGTTGGTGTCCAAGGCTACCCCGGCATGGGCGACCCCAAGGATGCCTCCATCCTCAAGGGCACGACTCTGCGTGGCGTGCAGCCCACTGACAGCCACGGTGTGGCCTCGTTCGATACCATGTTCCCCGGTCACTACGACGGTCGTGCGACCCATATCCATGGTAAGCAGCAGAGCCGACTGAAGCAAGTAAAGCAGCAGAGAATCTGACCTATAACACAGCCATTGTCTGGCTCGGAGCCACCAAGCACGCCAACAACACCCTCACCGGTGGTCGCGCCGCCCACATTGGCCAGATCTACTTTGACCAGGGCCTCATCACCGCAGCTGAGAGGAACGCGCCCTACAACACCAACCGCATGCCTATCCAGCAGAACACCCGCGACTTTTTGTTCCAGGCCGGTGCCAACGGTGACGACCCGATCGTCCGCTACTCCTTCATCGGCAAGGACGTCTCCGAGGGTCTCTTTTCCTGGATCCGCTTCGGTATCAACCAGCAGACCAGCCGCCCCCTCAACCCTGCGGCTTACTGGACCGCCAACGGCGGTGTCATGAACCCCACCGGTCCCATCTCCAAGCTCCCCGGCGGTGGCGGCGGCGGTGGCTGGCCCGGTATGGGTGGTGGTTGGGGCAAGCGCTTCGCTCAGAAGCTCGGGCGAAAGGTGGAAGCCGAAGCCGAGCTCCAGGAGGATGCTGAGTAAACGGGTGGCGGTTGTCGATGTGCGACAGGTGCAAGATAGCAATGGAGTAACGTGCAGGTTGCGGCGGCGCCGAAGTCGATTTGCTTTGCTAAGGTCGGGGACAGTACATAAGAAGAGAAATTGACGACATACTCGCAGTGCTCATGGAACCCAACACTGTTGACGCATCTACACTGGTGATGGTGGTTATGTGTTCTCTGCAGTGATGTGGTGCTTGGTCCTTCTGTCCGACTCTTGGTGAAGAAGGCACCGGAGGGCGGAGGGCAAAGATCTCAGCAGATACAAATGGTCCCATCTACATATACGTGCCAGCCGATAGCACTCCCAAGCAATTCGCTACGACAGGTGATCACACCTGTAAATCTTCCGTAGTATAGTGGTCAGTATGTGAGCTTGTCATCCAACAACGCTCGAGACCCGGGTTCAATTCCCGGCGGGAGAGTCCACATTTACATTTTGCCTGTTTTTTTCTTTTCTGATACTCGGATTTTTTTGTCGCCCTCCGCTGGCTATGATCTGATCAGGCATTGTCTTCAATCCGAACCCCCTCGGACAAGTCTTGTCTCGGTGGTGTGGATCCCGGAAAGTCCGAGGTTCTGAACCCCACTCGGCCCGGCTGTGACTCTCGATCGGCAAAGCTTCGTCTGTCCACGGCATGTGGATGGGAACACAGCATGGTGATATCGTGCCTGCGACTGGTTTATGAGAATGGTTTCGGTCTGAGTCCTTGGCAAAGCTGTATCTTGCATCCCATGTGTCGAACATTGTCCTTTTATGGAAGTGATGCGTCCACCGCCAGTGAGATCTCGGAACAAGTCCAACACTGCCGCCTGGTTGCACCGCAAGCCATTATTTCAGCAAATCATCACTGTATAGCCTTGTAGGTATTTCAGGCGCATGATAGAGAGTGATTCATTCTGAATCTAGCGGTCTACAATGGAAGTCAGGCCTACATTGCATCATGTTTGCACGAAAGTGTAGGACTCGTGGTGTTATTGGACTCGGATGAAAAACTGTCCGGTCAACGAAACTCTGGGCCCACCTCGCGCCTTGTGATGGGTGGTTTGCTATTGCACTGCCTCGACAGTTGTCCACTTCAAGACGTGCGGCTGAAGATATTTCCCCAGTTATAATAGGTACTATCGTTGCTAGATGGACTGCTGTAATTTGAGTTGTTATAAATCTCATACATTTCAGAAGTTGCTTCATGAAAGACTACTACCTACCCATCATCCAACTCCATCGTGGCATTTCTTTCCAACGAAGCAATGTTGGTGTACCCTGCATACAACGCCTCGGCTCCCTTTTGTTCTATTCCTAGCTTCACAGTCCCTCCGTGTTATCCACCAGCATTGTGCCCTCTCGGCTCAAAGTCCATATTGACAGATACCGTTCGGCCGGGAACGCTTGGGCCCTTGGAGATGCTGGAGCTGGCGCCTGCTGTGGTGGACTTTGTGCAAGGGTTGGCACAGGACATGGCATGCTTTTCTCGGTAACAGCGGATCTATTCAGCGTTGTTTTTTTCGGGTTACCGACTCTTCAGGCATTAAGGAGCGGTTGCTGGCCAACAATATTGGATGCGGGGGGTTGGGCGTTCATGGGTTAAGGGGCTCAGGAGTTCAGGGGTAACGTCAACAACATTCACTTGGGATAAGGCATCTTCCATTGACATCATATCCATCATGGAATCTGAACGGTATCTATGAGCAATGACCTTGGGAGGTATTGGGCGGCACAGCCATAAGACGACATGGGGCTCGGGGAAGTCGGATGGGAGGGCCGGACGTCCGCGGCCAGGTGCTTCACTCGCACAAAGCACATGAATAACGTCAGTCTCTGTACAACAACTTTTCAAAGTTAATGATAGGGTGGTCATGGACATTGTAGCACATTGCTCTTTTTGTTGTCGGTTTAAAGATAATAGAAGTGTGGATGATTCTTGTTACCTATCTCAACCATATCGGATATGTGTGCCTGTAGCGAAACCTCCGTGTTAGCAGCAGCGTTGCAGACCCGTAGCGGACAACGTCTCAGTGAAACCTGAAAGCAACAGGTATTCAATTGATCCAAGTTGATTGTTCTTGATCAAGTTGCCAGATTGATCACATGAAACAGGAACCACCGTTGTCCCTACCTAGTGAGCAGCTAACCGAACCCTAAAATAAGCGTTGGCGGGCGAAGTTCAACTCCTCTTCTAGGAATGACTCGCTTTAGACCACTTTCTCTTCAGCGGCCTGTTTCAGGATGGACGTTTGATGCCGTCACCGGTTTTCTGTGCATCGGGGGTTTTTGTGAGCCATTTTTCGCTTCACGGGTGTATCCCCCAATCAAGAGTCCAAAACGCGTTCTCAACAAACCAAGGTTACCTATCCGTTATCCCCTCCAAAAGGACATACAAACCTGAAGAGTCATGTGTATCAGAGTTCTTACCCTCACGCTCTGTATTTGTCCACACCGAGACGACCCCTCCCTCTGCGCCCACGCCGTTAATCTCCGTCTTTCACCCTCCGAGATCTCTCAGGAGCCTTTCACAGACCAAGGATGGGCAACCAGACTGCCCACCGTGCTCCAAGGTCATGCCGATTGGAAACTCTCGGACGACCAGACGCAATGGGAGCACTGCCCTGCCTACAAAGCTCGAAACAGGTGCCCTTCTGACCACGGAGGGAACAACAACAAGGTTATCGCAGGCAAAGAGCATTTGTGCTCTGAGACTCAAGAGCTTGCCGGGAGATCGGAAAGTCAGTGGACGAGGGTGGTTCGGAGGCTGTGCGAGGAGTGTGAGGATGGCCACGGCCTGGGTACGTGCGACTTTGTGTCTACGCAACAACATCAGCAGCAACATCATCGTAAGACTTCGGAGATCTCAATGGGGAAGCCGCCTGTCGATGTTCTAGGTGCTGTGGGTGTCGGAAGAGCCGCCAGCGGGAGGAGAGCCAGCATGATCCCCACTGCTGGCGGTCGTGACAGCCTGTCGGTTTCGAGTAAGACGGTTGGGGTCAAGAGCGATGAATCTTGGATTCGTGAGAGCACAAGGGATCATGCTTCCGCGCGGCGCAAGGGTAACGTTGCTGATGGGGATGGGTCTGCTGGTGTTTCACAGAGAGCTGGGAGTCTTCGTAGAAACATCAATGTTGGGTCGAGTTCTGGAGGTCGATCGGGTTTGACGCGGAGTGTTGTAGGAGGCCAAAAGAGAAGTCCAGTGTGGCAGAAGAGGGAATGGCGATAGCTTTATGTGTATCAAGTAAGGTTGTAAAGGAAGTGAGAAAAGGTTGGCAGAACAGCTGTGGCCCTGAACTGAATCCACTCAGCCCCGGTCGGTCTACATCTCGTGTTTCGACTTTCTCTGGGCTTCGGGATCCGGGGCCGGTCATCTATCAGATATCGCGAAAATTCAATAGGAACTTGTGATGGTGACCCCTGCGAAATAGTACCTCTCTGTCATTGGGTAATGGTTGAGAGCAATGGTCAAGCTGTCGGTTGGCAGCCTCACCCCCAGCTTGTCACCAACTGGCACGTGTTCTTTTGCTCCCACCACTCCCTTTTTCCCTCCCTTATTCCCACCACTATTATCATATTTCCCACCATATCGTTGCCCACGGCACCCAATACCCATCTGCGGCTCTTCCACACATACTGGATACCCATCAACCTCCTTCTGCCTACCTACTCCACTGTGGCTTTCAACACAAGGAAGCCCACTTCGAAGCTTTGCCCTTCAGCTGCTGAACCAGTCTTAGCTTTCGATTCGTCCCACGTAGTCGCTGTCACGCAAAATATCAATCTCAAAATGGCAAAGCAAGCGTGTATCATTTACTTCATCAACATCATTCTATATACAAGTATGTCTTCGTCTCATATCCATCATATCCTTGTCCTGCTCCCCCCTCTCTTCCATGTATGTACAAATCCCCTCATCCCCAAGGCGAGACTAGCAGCTTAGGAAGCGTTCTGGCGGTACTGGGTCCAGAAGCTGTTGATTCTGGTCTGCTGGCCGGGGGTGAACTCCTCGTAGCAAGAGTCGATGGAGTAGTCCATGTAGTTGTGGATGGGGTCAACACCGGCCTGGCTGGGGCAGCTGTCACGGCCGACGGGGCAGCCGGAGGAAGCAGAGGCCTGAGCGGGGGTGTCGGCGACGGAATCACCAGCACCGGTGCAGCCGCCCTGGAAGGTGTGGTAAAGACCGAGCCAGTGACCAACCTCGTGGGTAGTAGTGTGGCCGAGGTTGTAGTTGGTGGAGCTGCCGCCGGGGGTGGTGCTGTAGAGCATGGTGCAGCCATCGCGGATGTAGGCGGTCGAGCCGGGCGAGGCGGAGGTAGGGAAATAGCAGTATCCCAGGTTGCCGCCCATCTTCTGGAGGAAGTAAAGGTTGAGGTCCTTGTAGGTGCCCTTGCGGAGCGCACGCTTCATGGTCATCTCGTACCCCTGGGAGTCATCAGCCCAGTTGGCATTGACGGTCTTGTCAGTGCCGGCGAGGGTGAAGCTGATGCCATAGGGAGCGAAAGCTTGCTGCAAAACGCTGAACTGGTTGCTGATCATGGCATCCTATGGCTGAGGTTAGTCGCTGACGTTTGCCCTCTGCTAGCTAGAGCCTTATAATGACAGAAACATACAGTGAGGTAGCCACCGCTGAGAGCAGTAGAGGCCGCCACGACGTGGATGTAGACCCTGACCGAGATGGCCTGAGCCGAGAGCTGGCGGGCGGTGAGGTTGCCGGAGCTGTACGAGTCAACGAGAGCCTGAGCTTCCTCAGCAGCGAACTGCTGGGAGATCTGGAGGAGCTCCTCGGACGGCTCAGGGGCACCACAGCCGAAACCGCGGGAAGGTTGAGGGGCCGCGAAGGCAGTGTGGGCCAGGCCGGCGGCGGCAACAGCGAGAGAGAAACGCATCTTGAAGCTGGTGCAAGGAGTGACCGAGAGGAACAGGCAGATCAGAGTATGAGTTGAGGAGCTGAGTAGGTGCTGATGCTGCTGATGAAGCTCAAGTCGTTCAAGGAGGGAATCTTCTTGTCCTTTTAAGCTACCCGGTCCTCACTCAGGCCGTGAACCGGACAAGCGATGTTCGGCCTCGGCGTCGAGCACTGAATGGAGGATTGAGGTAGCTCGGTCGAGTATCGGGCCCATGTCAACAATGGGAAGGTGACCTGGCCGAGACGGAAAAGGGGTCCCCCCAGCTAGAGGTGGGAATACCTGGTAAGTGGTCACGCCTTGATCTGGGTCAATGCGACGCTGATTGGGAACAAGACGAGTAGAAGACGACTTCCTTCCTGATCGGATTCTAGCCCTCCTGCCAGGGGAGGAGAAGCAGACTAGAAGGGCTTCGCTTGGTAGGTCCCGGCTGGGCTTGTGGGTGTGTCGACATGCTTTTATTCAGCTTTGCCTCTCTCATGTGAACGTGAACTGTGGCTGACCACCCACTCGTGCCACTCCAGCTTCCTGCTGGAATGAGTCCTCGCCCAGTTTCCCATTGAGTGCAAGTCATTCGTTGTCTTGGACTGACCTGTCATTTGCCGCAACTCGCCCCTTGGGTCCCTGGGGAAATGGGAAGGGGGGTTGCGGGTAGATTGTCCAATCCGGCGCGGTTTTGGGCAGTTTGGGCATCTTCCACAATCCCTCAATGCATGACATATGTGGTCAATACCGAGATTGGCCAACAGGGCCGGTAGTTGGGGAGCCGTGCCAAGCGGTCGAACCCCAGGTTAACGGCGAGTGGTGGGAAAGGAAGAAGAAAGGAGCATGGAGAGATCGGAACGGCACTTGGCTGGGACGCCAGGGCCTGTCTTGGCGGACTTGGCTGCGACCTCCCTGATCGGGAAGCTGCCGATACGAATGGGACGAAAAAGGAGCGAAGCTTGTGAATGAACGTTGGAGATAACGCCCGAAAAGCGCGCTAGACTCTGACCAGGCAGGAGTTTTACGTGCATGTGGGGTGTATTTCGTGATGCTGGGCCCCCCTCGTGCCCATTCTCCTAGAGATCGGCAGTGGGGGGGAGCACCCGGTTGAATGGCATTGGTGCCCGGCCTTCCATGTTGAGAATCCAATGCCGGGGCTTCTGCCCAAAAGCCATCACACATTCCACATTGCACGTCCGACAGTTGAGCGATTTTCGGCCTCGCGGTTGTGCTTTCCGGGGTCCAGATGCGTCACATTTCACTGCACAGAACTTTTCTGGAATGAACCTGGAATACAAGCACCTTATCACCTCTTGATCATTGGTGACATCTAATCAAGGCTCACCAAGCCACTGCGCAATCCGATCTGATAACAGCAGTTAAATATGGTGGCAAAGTTCCCCTGTTCGGCCAGGGGCTTGTGGCCAACGGCCGCCTAATTACCTAGTGTCCGTCCAGTCTGCGGGCCGCTTCCTTCTTCGCCTTGAACGACATAAGCACTGTATCTGTCTCCGTCCACCCTGGTGCTGGTCTCAACAGCGATGCGGGGGGGTTGTGAGTGGAGGTACTGACGATATCGATCTGCTTGATATGGTATCGGAGAAGCGCCAGATGACTATCACGAATACGACCTTCTACATTTTGGCCGTTCTTCTACCGCTGCTATTGATGATACAGTGACGAATCGTGTGGCTAGCTACCGACGAGTGATCTCCGTCATTCGACACAGAATTGATTGCTCTGCATGGATTTGCACAGGGTGCTTCATTTCGTCTTCAGCTTCCCGGGTTACTGGAAACCGATCTTAATGTCTGAGACCTAATTACCTCTGGAATGTGTTTAATCCATTCTCGAATTCCAGCCCCGAGAGTCTGGAATCATGGCCAGACATGTCTATAACGCGTGAGACAGGAGAAACATAAACACAAATCGTACCATACTGTCGGATTTCATGACGAATTGGAATTATGAGACCCATAGGGCAGCCCAACGCTGGGCGAAATGACGCTTGAACCATGCGACTGTGGAACGGTCTGTCTTGACTGCACACCATCTCTTTGGCAGAACAGAAACAATCCAGAACACGCCTGGCTTTCAGCTACATGAACTACCTGAAGCCCCATTTCAATAGTCGTAAGCAGTTGGCGTCTGAAAGGGCAGGTGACGATGTACTTGCCTATTTCTCCTGGTTGAGATGACTTCAGGTGGGAGAAGTGGACATGCTTAAAAGATAGGAGAGAGCCTGTGGAACTGTCAACATGTCATGTCACCTACTTCGCATCTTTAGATAAGCTGATGCAAATCAGGGACTAGATACAGGTACTGGTTTCCGGGATTGGCAACTGAGGCGAGGCGTAAGCTGTACCACCCCTCCAACTGGCATATTGGGTATAGCGTAGGTAGGCTCTATAGGAAGAGGCGCGGGGGACAGGAGTGTCCTCTGGTGTTGCGGGCCAGATTCGCTGTCAATTTCCGCCTCGCAGCACCACGCCAATGATAGACAGGCGAACTACCTGCCTCGTGCTTTTTGAGCACACCCTCCCAGCAAGCCACAGCTGCGCGGGGCCGCTGCTGCTAGTGGAGGGAATAACGCAGGACTTGGCAGGGGCGGATTCTGCATGTGCTCAATTTGGTATCTCCTCCTATGGCTGCCGCCGCCAAATTCGGCCCTAGACATATGATCTTTCCAACCAGTGGCTGGGACTTTGGCCAACCAAAGTTGATTAATCTCTTATCTTGTGCGAATCCGCCTACCTATCTTCAAGCAGCATCCAGTCGGTCATTAGAATGCCTGCGTTGGTCGATTCTAAATTGCATGTGACTAACAGCTGCATTCCATGGTAAACATCATTGGCAAGACGCACAAGGTATCCCAACGGTAGCAAAAGTCCCAGCAACAAGCGTCCTGTCGCAGGCTTGGAGGTTGGAACCTTTCTGCGTGTGCCTACCCAGGTATTCGGCTGCAACTGTCATCAACTCCAACAGGCAATAGGAAGAACTGATAGGAATATTCATCGACAACTGCACAGAAGGTAGGCTCGTGGAAAAGAATGATTCAAAAGCGCAAAATGGATTTCGCGACCATTGGCCAATGAATTCAGCTGTGTCAAATTGAATCGAACCTTGCCACAAGACAAATATCGGTTAGAAAAAGCCACGCGGAAATGTAATTCGTCGAATTCGTTCACTATAACGGTACTGGCTAGACCACAAGCGATCTATAACTTGCTGCCCTCCAAAGCAGCATACTCAGCTGACTTTTTACACTTTGCTTTCTACAGACACATATGAAAAGTTGTGACCACTACGTAGGCATGTCTTCGCTTCGACTCGAGCCCCTGAACCCCTGAAATTGCCCCACTCATTCCCCTCACTAAGACAACACATAGAGCCTACACTTTCTCTTGCTCGACAACATGGCTTTGTCTGTCAGAGTCGTGATGCAATACCGTCTTTGTGACCGCAGCCTCTGCCCTCTGGGCAAATTCCTCCTTGTCTTCAAACACTGTGGTAAACAGTCAGAAAAACACGCTGCATCGGAGGCATAAAGGGGAAACGCACAGAAAGCAAGTTCTTCCAAGGATCTCCCCGAGGTCTCGGGCCAGAGGAACCAGATCAGGATCGCTTCAACAAAGATCCAGCAGCAGTAGACCAGCAGGTATTTCCAGCCAATGGCTTGGGTTCCTGCATCTTGTTAATCTTGTTGTTCAAGGAAGTAATCGAGGATCCGGGATGTGACCTTACCAATTGGGTTGACATTGGTCCCAAAGAACTGCGCGGCCTTGCCCCAGAACTGAAAGATGGAGATGCCGCGGGCTCGTTGGGCGTAGGGGAAAATCTCAATCAAGTATGCTATACATTGTTAGCAATTTGCAGCGGCTCTGATCGCTACATCCATGAACAAAAAGGGTAGCGTACTGTAAGTCAACGCGTTAAAGCAAAGATTGTACGCGGGACTGTAGGCGTAGATCCAGAACAAGCTCAACTTGGCCGCCACATCGGATTTGGTGTCAATGAAGATGGCCGTACACGCCGTCCAAGCGACATAGACCGCCAGGATTGAGATGATGCCCGTCAAATACATGGTTCGCCGTCTGAACCTCATCACCACCAGTGCTGCGCTTACACCGCAGACCAGAGACCAACACTGATTCCCCAGATTGTACTTTGCCTGAAAGCTTGGGTCAGTGTACCCAATCAGCTTCAACACGTCGCCCAGGAAGTAGGATATGACCACATTCCCAGAGAGTTGTGTGAAGAGGCCCAGCAACGATCCGATAATGACCCTGCGGCGCATACCAGGCGTGGCCACCAGATCCATCCACGACCTCTTGGAGTGTTCAAGCTCGATCTCCAGTGTCGTCCGAATTTCCATGATCTCGGCCTTGACGAACTCGGAGTCGGCGTTTCCCTCAGCATGGTATTTGACGAGCACCGCCTCGGCTTCCTCGAACCTGTCTTTGGACATCAAGTAACGGGGGGACTCAGGCAGAAAGAAAACAAATGCGACTTGGAGCAGAGACGGTGCCATCTGCAACAAGCTTGGGATGCGCCACGACCAGTCATTGTTGATTTGTTGAGTTCCGAAAGTGCAGCCAGCGGCAACAATGGCTCCGATAAAATAACAGGCGTTGAACAGCGATGTCAAGATAGGTCGTTCTTTGGGATACCCAAGCTCTCCGATAAGACAAGAGCCAGCAACGATGGCGTAGGGGAGGCCGAATCCAATGATGCCACGAGCCAGAATGTACATGGGTCCTGCTTTACAGTCAGTCTTGCCGACGCTGAGTCACGAAAGCAAGATCACCCTCACCGTTGAAGGCAAAGCCCTGAATGATGGTCCCGATAATCATCACGACGCTGCCAAACATGATACACCATCTTCTCCCAAAGGTGTCATTCACAATCGGGATGAACGGAAGACCGATAACCGATCCCAGTGGGAGAGCCGAGGCGAGGATGCCGTTGTATGCACCAGTGGGGTTGCCAAAGTCTGCTTCATATCAGTAAATGTCATGACAGCCAGCACGCGCGAGAGGAAGGTGAGCGTACAGGCCTTCCAGGCAGGCAGAAGCTGCGCCGAGTTGATGATTTGCGAATCGAATCCTGATGTCATCTCGATGCCGATAACGCAGGGAAACAGCAGCAGGTACATCATCCTCAAGTTGGGCTTCTTGTACCAGGGGATGGGATCATCCATCGCCATGCGATGGATGAGGTTGTGGTCACCTCCACTGCTGGCGCCGACCATTTTGCTGGTTTGGGCTCGCTACGGCTGTGACTATGGTGTTGAGGTGAGGAGGGTGAATTTGTGGTGTTTTCTTGTGGCGTATACAAATCCTGAGGCCCGGTGGACGGGGAAAACCCAGGTATATGGCGTCTCAGGCTTCTGGGGAGACACTCGAGAGTCCTGACGGGTCTCCTTTTCCGTCCTGCTCCGGTTGCTCTGCATCCTTTTGACGAACCTGGAAGTATGTCAATGCCTTTGGACACTTGATCGCGTCGCAGACCATATTTCCATAGTGATTCTCCGTCAACCCATCCCCACTTGATATGGACCCCCAGTGCTGTCGGGCCGACGAGGCTTACTCCTTCTCACTCACCACAGTTCCTAGCTACCTACCTACCTAGCACCATCGATCCAGTTACCTCATGCCAGTCAAGGTGGCCGCACAGAAAGCCTTGATATCAAGCGGTGTTTACTGGCGGGTAAATCCTTGGCTTAAATCCGCTGTCTGCCTCGACTGTTCGTCTGGGAGGTGTGATACCTAAGCACGAAAGCGGGATCGATCCTACCAAACCTGCAGAGAGTAGAAGCGGTACCACTTTAGCCGAGATCGATCACACCACGCAGAACCGCACATTCGAGCTGCCGTGATTGCCGTGGCATATGGGAAATGAGTGGTCAAGATCTCTGGGCGGATGTCAGTGGCGTCGAGGACAAGAGATTTCGGCAGTGGGTGAATAGTGCCCAGCCGGGAGCATCCGAGTGGTGTGGACTTGGCCTGGCCCCTTTTCGACGTCTTGTCTTGGCTTTCAGTGTAAGTGATGATATTTCCGCTAGAAATCCTGTTAAGAAGCCCGTGCTGAAAATGTTCTAGCCCATGTCCCCTTTGGCCCTTGCCCTGTGCACGATTTCCCTGTCTCGCCAATTTTCTTGCTCGACGGCAATAAATTGCTTTGGTGTAGAAAGCCGTTTATCTAACATCACAATCATGCGATCACTGACGGCGATGAAGCCTTGCAGAAGGCTTCCTTACCGCTGTGGGGCTGGCGGGTAAGTCAGAAGAACAGAGCTTGATATCATCCGTCAAATCAGCTGGACTTACGTTGGAGGTTTCATTCGGCGTAATAACAAGCTCACTCGATCAAATCCACATCCTTGCATTCGTTGGACCTCCGGAGACAACGGTTCAACTGGACGAAGATTTTTGAGAAGTATCGTCGAGTCGAGCACGACAGGAACGTCATGGTCGGCTGTGAGTCCGTGTTCCACGGCGCCTGGAAACTTTGGTATTTAGCGATTTCCAATCCGGGAACGCAACATAGTTGCGACTTTTCTACATTGGCAATGCCCCTAGTGCGCATCATTATGTACCTACAATCATACAAACACTGGCCATTCCATCGTAGACACCTATTGTAAGGTAGTACTTTATGTAGTTGAGTCAATCCGTGATTACAAGCGGTGAAAATACATCTTATGTAGGTATGTACCTAAAAAACCCGTGTCATCCCTTTATCGAGCTCGGCATTTCGGGTGCTCGACAACATCCCTTGACGATGAAGAGTCCTACGCTATTTATTAGCAGCGCGAATGGCAACTGACAGATAGGTAACGTGTCGACATACTCTACCTGACGCCACCTCTCGCCTAGCACTTCCCACATTCGTACCATTGACAGATCCCTTCACAGATGCTGGAACACAG
The DNA here is from genome assembly GCA_033296885.1 of Triangularia verruculosa. NCBI lineage: Eukaryota > Fungi > Ascomycota > Sordariomycetes > Sordariales > Podosporaceae > Triangularia > Triangularia verruculosa. Next base: position 223,040 of record MU863913.1, on the reverse strand, counting down.
GCACCGGCCGTTGGTACAGAAACCAGTTCCTCCCCCACAGCTTCCTCTTGCTGCCGGCGTGAACATGAAGCTTGAGACTGTGCCACCACCTGACAGGATGACTGGAGCAGGCATGGAAAGGGCCAGTGGGGTGATGAGCAACAATGCCATGTTCATTGAAGCCTTCATTTTGAGCTGTTCTGTCTTCGAGATGAGCGAGCTTTTGTAGGTCAAAATTAAGTTGATAAAGGTGTAGAAAGTGATGACAGACTTCCCCAGGTTGCGACACAAGTGATGAGCCCATCTGGATGTCAGGCAAGGACGATGCTTTACCATGAAGGAAAGGATCTATATACCTACATTCGAAAGATCATCAAGGTTGACAATGCGTGTGGGGCATGATGTGGTGTCACAAAAGATGTGCCCTGCCTCGCTTGATGATCGTCCCGACTTTCTATTCATCCACAAGCGCTGTCGGGTGATGAGATGAGGAGAAGGTCGTTGTGTGGTCCCGGCAGTTGACGGTGGTCCATGGACCGCCTTCATGAGGACCCACCTGTGCTGCGTTCGTCTCCCACTTCAGTATTTCCGTAGCCAGGATATTCGAGAAGTAAAGGTTCTGACACTTGCGGCCAGGGATTTTCTGTCTGAAGTTTAGCCACACTCACTGATAAGTCAGGTATGATTGAACTGGGCCACCGACCTGTCTGTGCTGTACTGTGATGTTTCTGAGTCTCGTTGCTTGAGTTTTCCTGTCTCTCACATCTGACACTGTCCTCGTCGAGGGAAATCCCATCCGTGTCCGTGGGCCACGTGGAGCTCCTCCGAATCCTCGAGTTCTCTGATTTCATTCTTTCTTGTTCAAGTCCGAACTTTTCCAACCCCAACTCCTCCAGTCGGTGGTGTAGACTATTGATCCTTTTCGTATCATTAGTTTGTTGGGCCCGCCGGATATCGCCCTCTATACCCTCAACCTCTCGTTTAATTGCGTCCAGTCGTCGATCTATCCTGGCATCATCCTGGGGATCGGCAGAACCGTGGTCCAGAGAAGCCAAAGCTAACGCCTCTTCGAGTCTTTCTTGGTTACGCAGCGTTTGCTTTTGCTCATTTAACAGCTGTGTCGCCCGGAACTGCCCAGCACGCTCAAGTTCCTGTCTAGCGTTGGCTAATTGCATATGGCGAAGCTGCTCGCGGGCACGCTCGAGCTCCCACCGTTCTCGTGCATCGTCCAAACGCTCTTTCTCATCATCCGCGCGTCGCTTGCGGTGTTGTCGGTTCCAGGTAACGTCGTCTTTGCTTCCTTGTCTACTGCTGATATCGTTCCAATTCTTCTCAAATCGGACCCGATGGTATTCTCGCTGTACTCTCCTTGCCTGGGCCCAGTGCTGCTCTTTTTCCCGAGGCGATGGTGCTAGAGCTCTCAGAATCATACACTGGGCCAAACGGAGCTTTTGCTCTGCTGGTTCCCCGTCACAAAGAATATCTCGTCTGAGCTGCCTGCGGGCGGAGTCGGTGTGCGCCAGCATGTAACGAAAAAGGTGCAACATTTTCAGAGCGTTTAGTTGCCCCGTTGAGGACCATATATCTTCCAAACTAACGACCACCTTTTCTGCAGGCAATCCCCCTCGATACATCAACTCCTGCAGACATCCGACCTGCAGGTCCAAATCCCCCAGTTCCTCAGCTGCTTGAAGTACTGTGCGGATGACGGCATTATCTGAGTCACTTGTTGGTGACATTGATTTGGGGTGCCAATGGGGGACCTCATCGTCAGCTGGTGAGTACACAGGGAGATTGGCGAAGGGAAAAGCTGCTGTGGGAAACAATAGCTCTCCCCGTTTCAGCCCGTTGAAGACCATGCTGTCTTCGAACGTTTTGCGGCAGGACTCTCTGATCAGGATCTTAGCCACTGACCACCGAAGATAGGGCCGGGACATAGCATAGTCGTTGTTCTGCTGAGCAAGTCTGGGAATCTGCTTTGTGGCAAGCTCCATGCACCGTTCTGCGACTTCCTCTTGGTCCGTCAATTGACTGCTTCTCAAAGCCAACGTGGTAAAGATGTCAAGTAAGGCAAATAGCGTGGATTCGTCTTCATTGCCTTTTTCGAGATCGATGTAGAGTTGTTGACATCGTGAAGTGTAGGAATGAGCCGTTGTATTGGCGTTGCCAGGCCGTTCCGTCTCAACATGTAGTGGTGATTTGATGAGGCCGAAGGCTGTGTCGAGTCCAAAACTGAAGAGCACTTCCTGAAAGATATCTCTAAACTCCCAGATCATACCCCGGTTAATCAAATGCCGATATAAATCATGCCAGTTGCCTAAGCTCTCGAATTGATCCTCTGTTTTGCAGTTGACGACGACATGGACCAACATCTGGGCCTCCGTTGAATCAAGCTTGGGCCATTTACGCCTCAAACATGACATCGCAACCTCGTGGGCTTGTCCTTTCGCATCGATGGTTCCTTGGGCTCCGAGATTGGCGGTATGGAGGATCATATCCCATCCCGACTGCAATAAATCCTCTGATCTCGACGGCCAGTGATTCTTTGCCAACAGGTCTAATTGGACGTACTGTCCAGCCTCAAGGAGGCACTGGCCGTATTGTAACAGGACGTAGCGGTTGTCAAAAAAGTGTTCAAGCTGATCTTCGAAAACCCCGAGCGCCTCGTGGAAGTTTCCAAGTCTGCGAAGCCTAGAACACTCTTCTAGCAAGTCTTCAAGGTCATCCTGGACTGGAAGTGACATGTGAACCGTGATATCCTGAGGCCGGGCGGGATCAACAAAGAGGTTGGCTGGTTCATTCGAGCTGTCGCGATCCTCGCCGTGCCTTGCACGGCGCCTGCTCTCACCATGCCAAGCCCGAGTAGATGATTTCTCTTCTTGCTGTCGGTCTCTCCGGTAGGTGATGCCAACACTTTCGTTGTCATCAGAACTGTAGTATGCGTTTGTGCGATGATTTGTCTCCCTGGTATCTCTGCTATGATGCCGAACACTCACAGTCCTCCGTACCTTGATATCAACGCTTTCATCGTCAGAACTGCTGTAGTCGGACTCTCCAGAATGCTGATAAATGCGATTATTGATGATGATCGGTGGCTGGCTGCCTGGCCATTGCCGACCATATCCGTCATAGTCGTCGTCGGTGTAGTGCATTCTCGAATCCATGCCATGTGAATGCCGTGGCCCACGAGAAGATGGTCTGTGGTTGTTGATGATGACAGCTGGTGGTGGTATATTAGGCGGTGGGTGTGGTGGTCCCCTCGAGCCGTGATCGCGACTGTTGGTGTTGGAATGGGAATGTTGCCATCTTTTTGTTGCAAGAGGTCCAGATTGACTTGGGACGCTTGATGACATGTACCGTGGTTGTCTATAACGCCCATAGTCGACTGACCTTTCACGAATGGCGGTTCTCATAAAGTGAGGCTTCTCGTTTGGGTCACCTCTGCCATTATGGAGATAGTCGTCGCCGTACTCTGGAGACTCGAGCGACATATTCAACGAATGGGATGCTACAACACACGAGACGAGTGACTCACTTCGTGGAAAATATGTAGTTGGTGTTTACAGAAAAATGTGCTTCCTGCCTCCGACTCCGTCCAAGGTATGAGGTGCAAGGTTAATGCTGTGCCTCACTTGTGCGCCCCCTTTGGCGAATCCCCGGAACCCCAATTATTAGGCACCTGCTGCCTGGTACCTGGAGCGCTGCACCGCTGCCTGCTCCGTCACAGGCCTCCTACACCATCGTAAATCAGAGCCTCGTTGGGGTTGCACGACGGGGCGCAATATCACGGATGCAGTCGCACGCGTCGGCGCTTACCCGTTTCAGGGACACAGCCACCAGGGCTAGCAGCGGGGAGAGAGATTATCACGGTCGTTGAGGACACAGAACAGTCTCGACAATTCATCATTCTGTCATATCGCCAACAGTCACCATCTTTCAACAATGGACCTGACAACCGAAACATCATCAGGCCCATCGCCGCTGCGTGCTGGACCCGTCATACGAGTGCGTCGATACGGCCACAATGATTTCGAGAGATTTGACGAGGAAATGGCACGCGGGTCTCATCTCTGCGTAGGATCTGCTAGCATTGGCAAAGTCGATATCGATTGTAAATACCACTGGAAGAAAGCACAATGGGGCGTCTTGGGCGCTGCCGAAAGACCCGCAGGCATCGTGTACATGGATATAACATTCAAACAACCACAAGGGTATTGGCTTCAACGCGCAAACGTTTTCATCACTCTGAGCCAAGCCGATGCAGCTGCCATCTCTCCCCATGGACATCGCCATTCGGCCAGATCGCGTCGTTCGCTTAGGTCGGACTACGCCGTCCAGATCACGCAACAATTCGGTCCCAAGTATTTGACTGGTACTCGAACAGTACAGTCTGAGATCAAGTCAAACTCGTTCGTGCCAACAATCGGCGCCATGGGCGTTGAGTTGGGAGGAATGGGTCATCAGTCTACCACGGCCAAAGACCGTGTCGGCCAATGGGTGTTCAAGGGCGCGGTGGGAAGACCCAAGGGGCCATACGATTATTGCACGCTGGAGTGGGAGTTGATCGAAAACGAACTTGACCCCAATAAGGCGCACAAGCAAGAGTACAACACTGCCTTTGCCTTTGAACACAGCGAGAAGCCCATTATCATGCGGGTAGACGTCCAGGGGAAACTTCAAAGCAAGAGTCGGCAATTCAAACACGGTCTCCTCAAATTTTCCTCTCAGTTCGGAAAAGCCGACAACTCTACGCTCACCCACCTCGACCTAAGAAATACGAGGAGCCTCAAGAAGGTTCTCGATCCAATTGCTGATGGTCTGGACCTGGCCATGCAGATGGAAAATTGCCAGAACCCTGGTACCGTGGTCCCTGACCCGGCTTCAGCGCAGTTTCACTCACCAAATCAGCCAATTGATAGCTGGCAAGGTCTGAGTCCAGGACACGGTTTGCCAGATGCTCAACCTCAGATGCTACATCAAACTCAAGACAGCAGCCTGGGAAACAACCATCGTCAGACAGAGCAAATAGAGATGGATCATAGTCAAGCTGAACTTCAGAGACCAAACGACGGACATGATCAGATTGTCCTGGATCCCATCCTCCAATCACTCCGGAGACGTCAATCACGCGCCACACAGCAGGTTCCTGCCCATGTTCGACTAGAGGAAATGACCACGGTTGTTGGGGAAGATGATTCGGGATATGGAACCCAAGCTCCAGACGACGGCAATCACCGAAATCAGCAGCTCGAGCACATCATCAAAACAATACCATCGACTCCTCACAGAACACCGCCTCCCTCACGCAACGAAGCCCTCGAGCAAGCCATCGCGGAAATCTCCAGAGTTCCTGCCATTCTCTTCTTGATCAACTTCCTTGCGGCTATTGCACGATGGCTTTCGGGGTCACCGCCGCCTGGTCTGGTTATTAGTGGTGATGATGGAAAAGTGAAGGTTACAAGTAAAAAGCCAAGGATAATGCACGAACCCAGTGAGAGTTCCAGTAGCGAGGCTTCTGAGGTTGCACAGAGTTTGGTATGGGAAGGATCACCTCCTCGCGCCCTTGAACCGCCAAAAGTGTCATCTGGCAGAGGTATAGACGGACACCTCCGGAGTCAGCAGAGAGTATCGATTGGTCGTGGAAGCAGGCATATGAGAGATAGATATCAATCGTCCGACTATTAATGGAGCGGCTCAATAGGTTGCCGAAGCGGACATGTATACTGAACTACATCATCCACCCAATCTAACGTAGAGAATCTGTGCTGCCGGCACTCTATTCCATTTCTTGTGCGTCGCCATAACTTGTACTAGGTACATAACAAGGTAATAGGTGCCACACGTTGTCTCAGCCTCAAACTTATGACTTCATGAGTCAGATTCTCCAAGCAACCTGGTAGTTGGTCAAGTGCAGAAGCACAATAGAAAACGGCTGCAATCGAGATGGTCATAGTGATGCTGTCGGCGTTGAAAGTTGATCGCCGCTCAACGACTACTACATTAATCCCCGATTAACAAAATGTCGACGGACGGATATTTGCTCAGTCCTTCATTTCGACTCGGATAACTTACCTCCACCGTATAAAATGCAGACGATCACTGCTACCTGTCGACCACGCCGTCATATTAAAAGTGCGACTATGGACGGGGGTTTTACCACGTTGTCTTGGGCCCTTTGCCCTTCTTGGCATCAAGAAAAAGCCAAAGCTTGTCTTGGGCTGGGAAGCAGACTCTGGATATTTTGGCTGGAGAGGGGAGATTCGAATAGATTAAGCTTTTCTGGATGAATATGTCTGGGCTCGCCGCCAAGCCCATGACCGGATGGTGGCACCCCGCTCCGGAAGGTGTCTAAGACCGTGGCATAGCTACAACTCCATCTATTATTTCTTGGTTCTCTTTCTGTCATCTTACCTTTCGTTGGGGTATGTTACCACAGACTGGGCCCGTAATGGGCAAGCGTGCATGCTCATTGCCAGGCGTGGCGACGCGATGACGATGAAGGGAACCAACCCGGTAATTAAGTACAACCCGGGAGTAGGAGGCAGAGACAGGGGGATAAATCGACAGAAGGAACGAGTGACTTAAGAGAGGGAGGACCTCCCGCACCCTCCTACTTTGTCTCGGATGCTGCCGAGCCTTCTCATTCCTTCCATCCGTCGTGTTGTGGTATCCAAGGAATTGTCAAGAACTAGGTACCAAAGGAAGCCAAAACAACGAACAAGAGGGCCTCACTCACCTACGAAGTCGAAGCAAAATGGGTCATATCATCAACACTGTGGCGGGCGTCGCCGCCCTCACCGCCCTCTTCATCCCCGAAGTAGCTGCTCAGTCATGCGCAGGCGTCAGCGGTCGTTTCCAACCTCGTATGGGGTCCGGGTACCGAGTCAGCCTGCTTGCTACCGGGCTTCGCCAGCCCAGACACATCGTGGTGGATAGCGCTGGTAACCTCCTCGTCGCCGAGGGCGGGGCCCAGTCTGTCAGACGCTTGGTTCTTCGCGATGAAGGCAATATCGTCTGCGCTCAGTCCAACACCCAGCTCAGCGGTACCAATGTAAGCCATCCCCAGCATTGCAAATGAAAAGCGAAGGACTGACTAATGCATGTACCAGACCAACCATGGTATCGCCCTTTCGGCTGATGGCAGGACCCTCTTCACCTCCAACTTGGCCTCTGTGAACGCCTATTCCTATGACCCAGCAACGGGACAGGTCGGTTCTGGACGGCAGATTGTGAACGGCATGTCCAACACGGGTACCCACCCGACGAGAGCCATTGCTACCTCCAAGTGGTCGCCCGACACTATTCTCGTCGCGCGTGGGTCGCAGAGCAACATTGATACCACAACCACTCAGACGTCGGCTGGTCGTTCCATGATCAAGACGTTTTCCATCTCGGCCGGCACACAGTCGACCATCAACTACAACACGGGCGGTGAAGTTCTCGGCTGGGGTCTCCGCAACATCGTCGGCTTGACTGAGGACCCTGCTTATGGAGGCATCTGGTCGGTCGAGAACCAGATGGACGACGTCCGCCTCAACGGTCGCGACATCCACAACAACAACCCAGCTGAGCGCTTGAGCTACCACGGCATCCTCAATGCCACCACTAACCGGTACAAGGGTCTCAACTATGGATACCCTTCTTGCGTCCCGGCATGGGATCCTCAGAACGTCGGCATCAACGGCTTGGTCGTCGGGTCCCTCTTCAAGCCTGACTCTGTCCCCAATGCCAATGACTGTGCCAACCGCATGACAGGTCGTCTCCACTTCCACGCCCACACGGCTCCCTTGGATGTCAAGTTCACTGCCAACGGTACTGCTGCGTACATTGCCTTCCACGGCAGCTGGAATCGCAACCCGGCTGATGGGTACCGTGTCATGAGGGTCGACTTCAGGAACGGCGACCCAGTGGCCGACGTCAGCTCCACAACAGCACAGATTCCAGTCATGGAGAACAGCAACGTTGGCGGCTGCCCCAACAACTGCTTCCGTCCAGTCGGTCTGGCATTCGATGCCAAGGGTCGCTTGTTTGTGTCGAGCGACACGAGTGGTGAGATTTATGTCATCTACGGTGCTTAAAGTGGTCAGAATCCAGTCGAGGTGTGGTATGCGGTTGGTGGTCTGTCGTTCCCGTGTATCTATTTGAATCGGACGGAAATAGAGCTTGAGGTTCTGTTGTCCACGTATTTGCTGTTGTAATGAACCAGCAGAAACATGAAAGGGAAGACGTCAAAAGGCTGGGCACTGCATGCCAATAAAGCCAAGCACGGATGCCAGGAAGAGAGCGAGAAAAAGTAATGGGGGATAATGCTTGGCCAACAGAGTGGAGACACAGTGGAGGAGGCCAACTGCCGAAGAGGTATAGAATTGAGCCAAAAAAGGCACAGCGATTAACCACAATCTATCTCCGCAATTCAGTAATCATTCCCCCACAGGTTTGATTCTATCCGTCATCCCAGATCATGTCAGTATCGGGCTGCATAAGGGCATGACCTGTAATATCCTAGGTAATCACAGCCACTGTCCCACCACCGCCAACCAGTGTGGGGGTGCCCCTCAGGGAAGAAATGCCAAGAGAGCATCAACGGCCCAGGAACCTGGGGCGAACGACAGCCCTTGGCATCTGAAGTGCCGAGCCACGTCTTGTCATGAGCCGAACTTTACATATCTTGCCTAGGTAGGCACGAAAGTGAAGATGGTATGTGGGATTTTGTAGAAGCAGAGATCATATGAACGCAGTTTCTTCCATCGCGACACTTTCTCTGTTGCGGTATCAGCTCACGGACAACATGGCCCATAACAGAACACCGGGACTCTAGCTTACAACGCAAAGGCTTAAAGAATATTATGCCGACATTACCGCTGTATACCTACAACGAACTGGAATCTCGAACGAAACTGACCTGGAAGTGTGGCTGTTTAGGTACTGTCTGATGAACGAGGAAATCAATCATGAGAAGAATGGTCAGTTCTCAGTGTGAGTTCACAAGCCACCATCACGGGGACTCTATCACAGACGAAGGTAATATCCCAAAGCCGAAGTTGTTGTGGGAGGTGGTGCAGAGCATGTGGCTGGGAGGACTTTGAAGTTGAATGTCAGCTTTTTGGGCCATGAAATCGCCATGATGGGAGCCAGAATCAAATCGAGAGGGGCTGGTCTTGAAGGAGGGCGTTTGCTTGACCTGATGAGCACACAATTCCGCATTTACCTCTGTCAACAGCACTCTCTGGTTGGCATGGATGGCGAACGGCATGTGCCGTTTGCCATGCCCATCACATCGGGGCCTGTTGGGACAAGCTTTTTCCTAGCACGCCACATTATGAATGGTCTCATATGACCCCCATGTGATGCTCGACCGACTGCCCTCCATCAGAGGACGATCTGGCCAACGCCAACGAAGCCAAATATCCTCAGCCGCCTGCAGGAGCACTGACAACCCCGACCACATACCTGGAGATCCGAGTAGACATACGACGATATTTGATGCGTCTAGAATTCACCAGAGCCAAAACAACCCTGCATCTCCAGAAGAAATGGGTTCTAGAATGTCTACAAGACAGTCTGATAGGTTACTGAACGAAACAGCTGCCGCCGTCCAGCCATGTGCGGGTCTGAGTAGCACATATTGTGCGCCCTTATCGTTTCGAATGCCTCAAACAGGTGACGGGAGGGCTCTAGGATCAATAGTTTTAATCTCCTGTTTCGCGATGGTACTGGTCAGCCAGCCACAGAAGCTTGCGGCTGAGCTCCGAAGCAGCTCTCGAGATGCAGTTTGCAGAACTGGCCATGGGCTTTGGAACTAGGAGCAAGCCACAGTGCGACTTAACTCACGTCGCTGGACGTTGACGACAATCGACATATAAAGTCTGTAGAGTCGGTTGTGGTTCAGCATAGGTACAGCTTGAGATCTAGGTAACTCAAGATCTCAAGATATCAATCCCATCGCTCAGCCTTTTCTCGGCACCTTTTCACACACACACACACTTGACTTCTCCATCTCAACATTGATCATGTCTGACATCCGTACCCTTCACTGGTATGAGTCGGCAGCCGACAATCAGTCCATCGCCGCCAATGGCTGGAGATTTCAGGTAGCCAAATCCGTGGCTACGGCAAATGCAGCACCCACATTCAACATCGTGTGGCAGTCTCAGGGCATCGCCCCGGCCACCGACATCTCCTGGAAAGTCGAGTATGCACTCAACTGGACAGCCCAGGTGCCTGCGTCCGGTGTCAAGGTCACAGTCGGTGGTGCCTGGCAGCAGTGCAACAAGGGCGACTCTTATGATCTCAACGAGCACGGGTATTGGGTCCCCTCTGCCACTCCGGCGGGGCCCGATGGCGCAGGTTGGCTCAATGTCGGCGCTATCAACTACTCCTACCCTGGTGTCCTCGGAATCCACATCGTTGTGGGAGTGAAAAACAACGAGACAGGACGGTTTGAGCCAATCTTCCTCGACCTGTCCACTCTCCCGGAGGGCAGCTCTGCGAAGTACCAGCCGCTGGAGACGGTGAGCTGGTGGCTCGAGGCCAATGATCTCACCGGCCAGGTCTTCCACAGCACCAAGTCTCGTTCTACAACCTACGACTTTACAAACCCTAGCAACCCCGTCACTGGCGACTTTGAGTGGTCCACCTCCTTCACCATGCTTGGCGGAAAATGGGTGATCGCTCCGGGACCTGTTCCGCAGGCATTGCGTGGACCGCCCCGCTCTGCGAAACTGCCCTTCCTCAGCATCGGCGGTGAAGATCCACTCCTCCTCGAATTGGATCTGGGAAGCTGGCTCGTTAGCTTCGCGGTTCCTTTGTCAGTTGCTGCGCTGGGTGCCGCTGCCACGGCTCTCTACAACAAGCTCAAGTCGCAGTTCAAGGAACTCAAGGTTGTAGTTGTCGGGACCGATGGCACCAAGCTCAAGCTCACCTACAAACCTGGCAGCGCCCCCGGAACGCTGGAACAGCTCGGGTTCCCACTTGGCGCTCCGGGTCCAGCAGGTACCATCGACGGTGCACTCAAAGACTTGCAAAAGACCAACGTGATTCCCCAAAAGGAGACATGGACTATTTCGGCAGGGACGGCTTCTCTCGGAAGCTCTAACGGTTCGCTTCCTAGCAGTCAGCCTGAGAGCAAGATCAATGGGAACAGCAACGGGCATGGCTACGGACCCGGCGCCATCGACCAGAATTCCAACACCTTTGTCGCCAGTCACCAGCCCAAGTCTCCCTTCCTCCAGCAAGGCTACAGTCAGAACACGGTCCAGGCCCAACACGCCTAGCAGTCCTACGCCGTCAGCGCTCACTCTGTCCCCCTTCTCTCCGATTTCTCTCCTTTCTAGTTTCATCTGCCAGAACACAAGAACAACAACAAGGACTGCCAACCTCCTTTTCTGAATTGTTTCCTGAATTTCGTTCCTTTCTTAGCTGGCTCAGGGGTTAATATTTACATTCTCTCACCAAGTACATCATGATGGGATTGACCGATGTCAAGCTAGTATCAGGGCTCAGTAATACTGTCGTTCATGGTTTTTTGTTGTTATCAAGTACGGGGGGTAGTAATGAGATTTCTGTCTGTTTTGGTCAATACCGATCCTTGCTTGTCAATACCTACCTACCTATCGGCCCTTCACGTCGCTGACAGCTCGTCTTCGTCTTTGATCATGCTTTGAACTAGAGCACCTCACATGATGCATCCAATCTCTGACACGCGTCGCTCTCGGTAGGAGGTGATGAGGCATTTTGTGCGAGTATTGTCTTTTCTCATCTGACCGACCGAGCGGATTCTAGAAGCGCCAACGATATAATCAGTAGCTTTAACAGCAGGGTACTGGCATGGACATGATGAATCCTCCACCGCCATAGGTAAGGTACTTTTCATGCCGTTGTACCCACTCTCCCCAGTCCACCGGCGACACCGGAGGCGCCGGATGGCGGATGACGGATGATGGATCCTTCCTTCCTTATGTACGGACGCACACGGGAGGTGCATGACCAATGTATGGCGGGGGCAAAGGCGAGGATGACAAGATGGACCGATGGCCGGATGAACCAGGCTGCTGGTAACCGGAGGCGGGACCTTTCACGTCTAAAGAATTAGTCAGGTTCCGTGAGTAAGTAAAAGACCCGTGATCAATTGTTATTCAAGATTGCGAGACTACTTGTGGTCAGTGGGGAAAAAGAACAGGATTTCAAATCTCGAGACATGTCGAATGCGACGGACCCATGGGGACGGTGAGTTGAAAGCTAAGGTAGGTAGGCAGACTTGAGGAACGGGCCGAGGTTCTACATTCATCACCGAGCGCCTTCCCGGGGTAGTTGAAACCAACGTATCTAAGGCAGGTAGCAACTGATATGTCCGTCTCGGTCTACCACAAAGGAAAGTCGGCCCTTTCAGCCCTCAGAATATCCCAAGAGCAATTTCTGAATTAGGCAAGTCCCCTCGTTCATTCGGTTCCGTAGGTAGGTAACCATAGCATCGCTGCCTGCTTCATCGGTTCCTGGGCCCGAACCGTGGTATCAAAGAGAGACATGAATAGGTACGTGGGTATTCCGAGGATGAAGGTGGTTTTTACACTTCCAGAATGAAATTGCCTGGGGCACCTAAGGTAGGTAAGGCAAGGGGATGGATTCAAGAAGGAATTCAGATTAAACCACCGAGAGATTCTCAAAATGGCAGGAAGATCCTTCAAAAATAGTCCGAATACCGACGCAACAAGGTTTCAGACGGATTCAGATGGCCAAGGTGGTGGGCGGCAGTGGCGGCGGAAGGAAGAATCCTGCCGATTCTGATTTCCTGCGGTTTTCTGAATTCAATGCTCCCGGCTTACTCCGAGGTCAGCATACGTGATGATCCATGCTCCCTCTTCACTATTATGGTGACGGAATGTTTCAAGCAGATGGGAAGTCTGACCGAAGAACCTGTCTCCACGTTAAGGTGAGATATGCAGAACTTTGATGATTTGTTGGGCGCTGCTTCATATTCTGATGGCACTTGCCGTGGAATGGGATGAGTTTCAAGGGGCGCATGGAACTTAACTAGGTGGCCTTGCCAGAAAGTTGTCAGGGCTCGAGGCTGTCACCAATTGGTACATGAGGTACTTTAAGAGCCAAATAATTCTGGTTTTTTAAGATGATTTGAAACGATATCTGTTTCTCCCATAACCGTATTGAGAGGACTGGACCTTTGGGATGTTGAACCTGCTAGTGTAGGTAATACAATGCAAATCAAGGCGCTGGAATGTACCACACAAGATAGGTACAATATCTCTTGCAAATATCAGCAGCCTGGGACCTTTACGCCCCCATCATACAATCTCACCTCCCTCATTAATAATACGACGTGGGTGGTTGCGGCGTCGGCAAGATGATGCAAATCTGAGGCGGCAGTCTTGAACCTAGAGAAAATCCGATATAAACAGCCCCCATCTCGTCCGATATCTTGTGTTTTTCCCCTCATTATTTGTTTGTTGGTTTTGTTTGTATCCCGATCATCTGTGATAAATGAGAATGGTTGGTGGGTTTCCGGCGGCCATCGTTGGTTGGGACTCCTGGCCGGCGGCACAGGAAAGAAGCGACAGCGGGAGCTTACCTATCTGCCAGTAAAATTCAGCGTACCTCATGGACCATAAAACAATCAATCTTCACCATTGACGCCGAAGATCTTCGGATTCAACAGCAAACCCGCATATCTTGCAATGCATAATCAAGCTACCTAGGTTGGACCCGGAAGCCGCACCAGTCATGGATGACGTGAGATTATTTCCCCGGCCTGCCGCGGCGTGCCCATCTAAGCATGACCGCGGCAACCTGTTGCATGCTACCAGCCAAGCAACACATCTCAAGGCCTATCATAAGGCGTGTGCGGGATATGCGATCATTCAGGGTGCCAACAGGAAGCCAGCCCGAGCCTAGCCTAAACCCGAGAGTCAGCCCTATGAGAAATTAAACAACAGCCGAAGCCGGGACGAGGAAGCAAAAAAAGTAAGATGGAGGGGTTACATTCATAAATGACCGAATCCTTCCGCCCTTCCGTGTGATGCTCCCACGTACGCCAGTGTCGATATTTGATGATGACGGAGCAGAATGACCGATCTAATCGATTCTGCTTACGGTAGAGTCGCCTGAGGTGGTTATCTTGTCCCGTCTTTCCAAACTGTGAAATGTCTTAAAGGAAGATCGATAGGTACCTTACCTAGTCTTGGCGGACCTATGAAAAACATTCCTTGTAATTGCCCTTGGTGACACAATCACATCACGGTTTGGCCTCGGCCGTACACTACCGTACCAAACATCAACGGGTCGCCTTGTGGTCAGCCCGCTTCGAGATACATACCTAACCATACCTAGGTAACTGACAGGTCGCCAACTGCCGGGTTACCACACCGCTTGTTCGTCCCGTCGGTGCTGGAGAGGCACCGCCGGGGAGTTAAGTTATATGTGCAATTTAATCAGGGAAAGGCGCCTTCATCTTCCTCTCGTTCCCAAAGAGGCAAGTCATTGATAAACATCATAGACCCACAACGAGCCGTGTAACCAGGCCTTGGCCTGACGGCAACCAGTAAGAATGAAAGCAACAATTTAGTACTGAGAAGTACCGCGAACACGCCAACTCTGTGGGTTGAAGAGTAGATGCTTAGAGATTAAACAGACATTAAAAAGCTTATCAGGAAAAAAAGGGAAATAAAGGGAATTCATGAATGAGGAATTTGGTCATAACAGGCGTAATCCTAAATCTTCCGCCACCCCAGAGTACCTATACTGCCTTCACATCTGGCCTACGAGAGTTTTTGTGTAGGTCGTGATCATGTACGGCGTATGAAGCCATTCAATCTCCCTTGCCTTACAACTCTTCGCCATGATGCAATGTGTTAGTATCAGATGTGACCCATGCTCTTCTACCACCCCCGGCTTGTCTTCCGTTGGGTGCCCCCAGTTCGTCGCCCGCCCACCAGCGTTGCCAACCTATCGGAGGCGCAGCCAAGCCCTGGAGCTGCGTTGTGCCTAAGACAAAGTGCGAACTGCAGTCCACCCCCGTCATCTCAGCCGCCCCATAACTCAAAATCAACCTCTGCATACCGATATGTGCAAATATTCATCATCGCCGATCTGCGAGCGGTACCCTGTCGCCGTAGAAGCCGCCCTGGTCTTCGGCGGCGAGGCATGCGAGACAAACACCTCCACCGTAGACACGTGTGTGCCTTTTCCACCCGTGGCCCGAGTGGTCCATGACTGATAATATCTCGCCGTGAAGATCAATCTCTTGCTCTGACAGGAGAACGCCCGGTCCGCCAGGCCCGCCGACAAAGACGTACTCGTCAGGGACGTCAGGTCCTGGTGGCGGAGGGGGGAGGAGAGGCGATGTGGGTGGGTAACTCGAGGGGGAGAAGGCGCTCCCCGGTGGCATTGTATCCGTCGGAAATGAGGGCGTGCTTGCCGGAATAGGAATTCCAACGGGGACATGCCTGGCGTAGGATCTTCTGCGTGGAATCGGGTCTGCGCTATGGGGAGTGGAACTCGGGACGTTGGCTGATGTGGACACGCCGCTGTAGGCTGTGTGGGACTGGTGTAGAAAGCTAGCGTCCAGCTCTGGTGGAATCGAGGCCGCATAGCTCAGGCGGCGGTCTTCAAAGGGAAATATGTTGTCGTTCAATGTTGAAGGTGTCAATGGCGGTGGTGGAGGTGGGCGCGAAAAGTGCCTGGGAGTGCTGAAATCGTAACCAGAGAAATCAGGGGCTTGTGTAAAGTCCTCAGCGCCGAAGCTAGAATCCTGCCCGTACACAGCGCTAGAAGAACCTGCCTGCTGGTTTGATGCCGCACCCCAAGCATGGTCGTCATAGCTGCTGTGGCCCGGCATTGGTCCTGTCTCCATTCCCTCAGAACCACCGCTAGCGTATTCCTCCGCAAAGTTCGAGGGGAAGAAGTGGGACGAGTAGCTCGGCATTCCACTTCCTACATTTTGTTCAGAGTTCCTGCCGGCCGGGGAGGGGTCGTGTTGGTGTCTGAAATCGGCAGCATTGGGAACACTGGTGCTGACGCCACGTGATGCTGACCCTGAGCGCAAGCGATCCTTCAGCGGATCATGATCGCTGTCATCCATTGTTGGCGTCTGTCCCAGAAGCCCGACCGCGGCTATTTTGGCACTTTGAGGTGTAAGCACTGCAGCCCAGGGAGGCCGTTGCTGATGGTTCCCTGATTCAGTGAACGGAGCAACTCCTTGCCCGCCCTTACCACGGCTCCAAGCAGACAGGTCAGGGATAGGTCGGCTACCGTGTTGGGATGTTTGCGACGTTGTCCTTGGTAAGAGGTGGGTAAAGTTGTCAACCTTCTCAGTGCTAGAACTACTTTTGGGTGTAGGCCTTGCAGTGGATGGCTTGAGGCGCCTTGGCTTGACGAACCGAACAACAATAAGAACAACGATGGCGGCAAGTGCGAGATATATGCTTGCTCTTGAGGGTCCTTGTTTCTGAGGACTTGCGACCCCAAGAGCAACGTTGACGTCGGGATGCCTGAGTGCTGGCATGCCTGCGGCAAAGCTCAGCGCCGATAATTCGCTTGGAGGCGTCTAGTCACTGTAAGTATTCGGTCTCGATGGGTGGCCGTAGGGGCCGGCGCTATAGCTGGGGGGATCAGGCAGGCGTAGTAAAGGCTCGTGGCACCGGAAATTGGGTTTTGTCTTGTCCAGGGGGCCTGCTAGGCCTCTCTGGGGAAAGCCAAGTCACGCCCAGAAGATGGAGCAGTGAAGCTACACGGAGGGATCTTGAAACCGCCAGAAGCTTACAACCACCACAAGCCCAGCAAGTGTAAATATCGAAGGAATACAGCCCGACGTGCGACAAAAGGCCGAGGCCGTGTTTTAACCGAGGCTTCACCGCGCGGAAGCACGACGGCCGCCAGACTTTTGTTGATATCAATGCTTGGGGGGAACAGAGAGTGCACCCACCCAATGGAATGCACGCTCGGAAAGGAAAAACATGTCGACTTACACGCACGGGGCCAAGAGCGGCCTCGAATGTCACAACTGAGAGGCGTAGTATCAATGCAGAAGCCGCCAGCGTAACACAGCGGGGTCCAGGTCGATCACCTAAAAGGTTGGGTCTTTGTGGTGGTCGTTTCTTGTGTCATCGACGACGACACGACTGGGCCCGGGCTCGGCAACGGAAGGGGTGCGCGGGGAGTCAAGAGGCCCGCTGACTCTCGGGAAGACTGATCGGCATGGCAGGCATTGGACCGCACGGCGGGAGGGCGCGGTCTTATAGAACAGACCGGCCACCCCTTTGTGCTTTGTGTGCGAGGTCGATTACGGAACGCCATGGCTCACCACGCCGTTTTATCGCGCCGACAGGGACAAGGCCAGCTGGGAGCTTCGGACATGGTGGCGGCGGGGACCCTGAACAAAAGGAACAGCGCCGAAGCAGGTCAGGGCTGCCGCGCTCAACGCTAGCTCTCTTGGAACGCTAGAAGGTGATTAGACCCAGAATTTGGGTATCTCTTCAGCTGGGGCAGCTCCGTAAGGCGCTGTTGCCCAATACAGAACAGCCAATCCCGGCAGACGACTGGGAGGCCCTAGTACGGACTGTCATGGGATGGAAATGTCCATCGCCGCAAGCCCATCATGCTCATCCTCATGAAGGGGCCGCACAGTAGATGGAGCAGAAGCAAAAAAAAAACCAAGTCAAGAAGCTGACCGAAGCTCACAGCGCGGGATATTTCTGCAAGGTACTGAGTGTGTACCGCACAGTACATGGTACCTCAAGACCAGCTGCTGTCGAGCCGCAAGTCGAAGTCAGACCGACAGCAACAAAACAAAGGACTGGCAGGGTTGGTGAGGTGCGCCTTGATTAACGTGCATGCAACGGTGCATGGCTGCTGCATGCAAGGGTGTAAACAGCAACCGACCACCCGACCTCTTGTCCTCTGGCCTGAAAAAGGGAATAACTCGAGATGTGGAGGTGCGCCCTGCTGCGGTAACATCCATGATTTCCTGCTGGCAGGGGACCACAGCGGGGTAAATCGAGGGCCCGGTGGCTGTCGACGCTTGGTAACCGCGGCGCCGCCAAGCCGCGAGCATTGTTGTGGGCATCAGTGCGCCACCAAGCAGGAACAGCGTGCCCTTATCGTTCCGATAGGGCTGGAGGTTCGTGACGTTGAGCAGATGTGGTCTGTAGATGTCAGGGCTTGAAGGTTGGTCGAGCCTCACGGCAGTTCGCTTTTGGGCCCTTGTTTGTTGACCTCGACGCCCCCATGTCGCGCAAAGTGCCGTCCTCGCCGATAGCTGTGGTCGGGCTTGTTCGTCGTTTGCCGGCCTTGCTGAAGGGCCATCAACAGTGGGGTTGATTTTGATCATATGGCTGGTCAAATTGGACGACGTAACAACAACTCGGTCGGGGTAGCAGTCCGAGCCACGGATGTCCCCTAGGCGCCACTCATCAACGGCCTCTTGCGTTTCTCTTCCCGGACGATGGCGGAAAAGGCATGGTGGCCAATGGTTGGCGTGATGCTCACCAGAGGAAGAACTGCAGGTGCTGTAACACGAAGCATGAGGGGAGGATGCCGTGGAACTATCGCATACGCAGCTCAGGCGCCCATGGTACTGGTGAGCGCGCTGTCGTTAGGTGTTTCTCCCGCCGATCCGCTGAGGCGGGTCAGCGGTGGTGTTTGGATGACACTGTGGAGGCAGCCCTGCGGCCCTGCCATGCTGCGCCATTCTTGCATGGGCAGTTCTGTGCCAATTGAGCTTAACCTCTTCGATGTAGGTCTGAGACGAAGTCGTCAATGTCGATCTCGGCAGAAGATGCGAGCTGCAGCGTGTCGCGTCCACATGGGATGGGAGGGCTGCAGTTGCTCGGGTGTGAAACCGCCTGTGATTCCACACATGTCGGTGATGTCAGGCAGGAAGCTGTGATGTGGCGGGGTCGGTTTGAGGGAGGAAATTACCCGGCTGGACCAGTCCCATTCGCATTCAGTGCTCGAGGTCAGCTCGCGGCCGGTTGGTTGCTCTGCTTTGCTCGACCCACGCAGTTGGGTTCGACTGCTGTTAGTACCTACCGTCGGGTAGGTGAAGAGGTGTTGGTGCGAGGTTGCAACCTACTTACCTAGGTACCCTACCCTCCAGGTTGCTATGTGGGGCATGGAGGGGCATGGTATGTACGTAAAATTATCTTACAGTGGTACATGCCTCCTGCTGCTGCAACAACAGCCATCCATGGATCTCAGCTACGACAAGCTCCTTCCAAAAAAAGGGTTGCTGTTTGACTCGAGATACCACCATGTGATTGAGATGGTCCGTCCAATGCATCTCAAGCTCGGCAGATCTTCACCTCAGAGGCCGTTTCGACGCTTCACCAAATAATTAATGCCACGGCTGTACTCGCCGCCACCGACATGCCTCGACAGCTGAATAATTGGGCTCGATGCTCCCTCAGCAAAGCGTTTCGCCGGCTCACGATAACCTCACGAGCGCTTACACTACATTGCAACAAGCTGGAAGGCCCCACCTCACCTTCAATCTCAGCCCTACGGCAGAAACCCCACCCAGGACCCTGGTTCATCACATCACACCCGCTGGACCGCCCGCATTTCCGTTTCCATGCGTTCTTTTTTTCGGCGCCTCATGTTTCTACTACAGCGTTTTCCTCATGCGTCTTCCAGCCAAAGCCATCTCGTACCCCGCCGCTTTCAACAGATGCAACCACTGCCAACCCTCCGGCTGAGTGCCTAAGGTGAGGTGTTTCACCGCTGTTTTCCGCTTCTTGACTGCTGTGGCTACCTGCTCTAATCCCTGGAGACCGACCGCCTTTGAGGCGATTGCCAATTCTGGCTGTCAATTGGTCTGCGGCGCAATAAAGTCAGCTCGCGTCGTCCTGTGCCGTCTGGGGGTCCCACGCTGCACTTCCAGGTTGCCACTGCCAAACCTTCTCGTCTCTTGACTCGCTTCTGCCAGCTCTACTCTTTCAGTCATTCCATTCTCCATCATGTCAGAGGGTCGTTTACGAATTCGAAACCAGCAGAGGAACCAGAGCGGAACGAACCGCCTTACCGAAGATCACCACTTCAAAGCCATATTCGAAACCGCCATCATCGTTCTGCCTGTCCATGAATGGCCAGCATACGGACGGAGCCATCGGTGATCGGACCTTGGCAGCTGGAGGTGATAGAGTGATTACCTTAATTGCCCATCGAGAGCTGCTCTGAGATCGCGGGACTGAAGCCTTGCCAAAGATGCACTATGGAGTACCGAGGCTGAGCAGAAATAGTCAACTCTTGCCCATGTAAACAAGCGTCTACCGGATGCACGCGCGTCTCAGTGGCGCGGCGGCAGGTGAGGCTCAACAAGGGCCCCGTTCACCATACACGAGCTAACTTGTAAACACACGTAGAAGACTGACTTGGTCCCAGCTGGCCATTGGCGACCAACAAGTCACCGGGGCGATGTGCTCTCGGACAAGACGGCAGAGCCTCATCTCGATGAACGCGGTGAACGGACCAAGAAACTGGCGGGATACCATGGAAGCTGAAGCTAGGCTCCGTTCATATCTTGCCCGCCAGACGTTTGGGTTCGGAAGCTTCGCCAAGTCTTTTCTGGTCATCTGGACCTCAAGATCCACGCCTGCGTGTCCCACAAGTGCAAAGAATGGTCAAACAGCTGCAGCCCGGCGGCGATTGGGGTTGTTCACTGGAGGGAAAACGAGTATCACAGGGGAGCAACAGTGGCGCTGGCCGGACGGTCTCACTTTCTGAGCCATAGCTGCCAGGTGATGCTCTCACAGAGCCAATGCGTATTTCGACGAAAGAATAACTCCAAAGATAATACAGGTCTCGGTATCTTTCCCCTTCGCGTGGCCCCGGTTCAACACGACCACCCCCTCTTCCCCAGTGCGGGCCTCTATTTACGCGGCCGATCACATCAGCTTCGAGCCCAGACAGTCTTTTAGGGACCCGGATTACCAATCACCCAGCCTGTCCCGAACGACTTGACAGCTCACGACCACGACCAGTGTCTCACAAACACACGAGTTTGTCACTGTAATCCATCCCCTTGGTCTTCTTCAAGTTGCCAAAGACCCATTATGCAACCCCAACCACCAGTCACCAAACAAACAACCTCGGGATACGACAGAGCTAAACAACCAGAAGCAAGCCTCTACCCCATATTCTCGATCCCGATCTTGACCACTTGTTTAGGTTTCTTTTACGTGTTCACCGACTGTGTCCAAACGGTCCAGTTGCTGGTCTTATGCTCCGGCTAAAGCCCCCCCCCCCCTCCTGGCACGATACTTATTTGCCATATGTTAACTCCTCTCGAATCTCGTCACTTGGGTTCTTACTAATGAGCCTACAGACCAAACACTCGGGATACGAGAACGAAAGCTTTCTGAATCGCTCGCCTCAGCCAGCAGCCATCTCATTCCTCTCCCGCTGTCACCCGCACCCCCGCCAGAGGGAGGGTCCGAACGATAGGCTTTCCGTCGTTACCAAGTAAACACCCATGGCGGTTAGTCTTGGGTGGGTACCCGTGCCGATGAGGCTGAATTGGGAGTGTGAGTGTGTCACGGGGAGGATAGCCGTATCGAGACTCCTTCTCCGGGGGTTATGAACCTTTCGTGGCCAAAACGTGAACAAAACGTGAACAAAACGTGACCAATAGAAAACCAGGGGGCTCGACATGAACAAGACTGGAAAGAGGGCTGGGTTTTTTTGGAACTTTTGGAACGACATCGATGACACATGCCATGATTGGACGGGGCTTGTGTTTAGGGATCTAATGGCGTGCGCATGCTTGGGACGGCAGCTACCGTGTACTCGGATCTAGCATCACATCACGGTCACTTTGGTGAATTCCAAGATGGGCATTCTCCAGCCTTCACCATTGGCTCTGGAATCACAATGTAATTAGGCCTATTAAAGATGCCTCGAGGTAGGAGTACTGAGGCTTTATCGAGAACATACCCATCCATGTGCTCCGTAGTTACTATCAAGACGAAAACCACAAAAGATATGGATCCCCGCTAGTCAGTTGCAAAAGATGATATGTGTGATTACAGGCAACAACGTAGATTTTGTCAACAGCGCCCCTTGCCGACCCAAGATTCCGAAGCGGCCGGAATATATTCCGCCACCTTGCCTCCGTCAGGATTACTACAGAAGAAACGAGAAAATTCTGAACATGCCAATGTCCCAACCAATTCCTAAACGCCTCGCCCCCCTACCCAGAAAAAAAAAAACTGCATGCCTCTCCGCACTTGCACAACCACTTGCACCCAACCGTCCAGAGAGTGCCAAGTGCTTGGGGAGAAAAAGAAAAAAAGCCCCATCGCCATGATATGACTACGAAAACATATCCAGATTGGCGGTTGGTCATACTGTCAGTCCAATACCTGGTGACCAACCAGTCCCAACCCCACCAATCGAGAAAATGTGTGATGTGTGGGTTGGTGAGTCAAGGGGCGGGAAAAGCCTTGCAGACGACAGACAATATCTCATCACCCAGTGATCTCCATTGGCTCACCCGTCTCTGCCAGAGCCAGAGCCATTCCCCCGAGCATTCCCAGACCCTCCACTACCCCATCCGGGTTCGTCCCCGGCGGGAGCAGCGCAGCACTGTTGCTCTCCGCTTCGTCCTCCATCATGGAGATCATATCCTCCAAATTCTGGTCCAACATCTCCTGATCCTCTGGCGGCAAACAGCTGCATAGCAGGTGCCTGTACTGATCAATCTTCTTGCCCGTTCCAATCATACCCCTCGCTTCGACATACTCCACCTCGGCTGCTTGCTGCTCAACCAGCAGAGAGTGAAGCTGCGCGGCGAGTTTTAATCGCTCTTCCGGTGAGTCGTCTTCCTCTTGCTGCTGCCCATTGGTAGAAGCGGCGAGGTTCTGTTCGGTGCCCTTTTCAATTGCTAGCTTGGTGTGCCGACGGAAGAGAGCAAGTACCTGTTCCTTCGCCGTGGCCGCCTCTTCCTCAGTCTTGCTGGCCTGGTCATTGGCTTCGATCCTGGATTCAAGCTCGGCGATGCTGGCGCCGAGGTTGTTGAGTTCGGCTTGCGTGTTGGCCAGGATGTGCCTGGCTTCCTTCTCTGCTTCGTCCTTTTCATTGTACTCGCTGTCGTAGCTTTGAGATAGGTCTTGGAGTTTCTGGAGGACAAGTGGTGTAATGCGCGACTGTACTGTGTTGGCTGCTTCGCTCTGGTACGATAGCTGCAGCGTATTCGTCGGGTCTTCCTCAAGGGCATCACGGAACCCGTTGCGCCGTGCCGTCTCAGGGGCAAACGGACTCGAGGATCGTTGTGGCCCGGTCCGGGCGTGGGAGCGGGTGTTGTTGATCTCCTTGATCAGATCCTCGGCTCTTACACCCTCATGATTGGGGATATCAGTTGCTGCTCCGCGACCAAGAAGAGACCGAATGCACTTCCGGGCATTGAGCCTCGCAGCTAGGTGCAGGGCAGTGTTGCCTTCTTCGTCCTGGGCATCCAACAACGCCTGGACTTCCTCTGGCTGGCGCACTTCCACCAGCTTGTTGAGAATGTTGTCCAGGTAGTACCGAGCGCAAGATGAACTCTGTACTCGCCCTCGTTTCATAACCGCAGCATGATGAATGACGGTGCATCCCGAGTGATCTCTTGCGTCCACCGACTTGAACAGCTCGTTAAGAACCGTGGGAAAGGTTTGCTTCATGTAGCAATTCGTGAAGTTTACAGCCCACATTAACGGTGTCTCTCCCCTGATGTTTTGCGCCATGAGATTGGCATCGAACCGTTTCAACTGTCTGATGACGTCGGTATCACCCATGGCTGAAGCCCAGTGAAGCGAGGTGTGCCTATCACCATCGATTGGCCAGTCTGGCTGAAAGTTGGTTGGGGGATCTGGGCGGATAGCAGCCTGCTGGTTGGTAGACAGCAGGAAGTAATCTAGCAGCTCGTCCCCGTACATGCCGTGCTGCTGGGCCGTCAGGTCCCGCATCTCCTCCTCTCTCTTGCGCTTCCGGTGCCCGGTCGAGAAGTGCGACACGTCGTAAGCTCGATCATCTTCCGCCATGTACGAGGCCGAAGCAACGGTCATGTTGTCTGGGGTGTCGTCTTCGTGCATTTGCGAAGCCGCAGTCTCGTATTCTTCCTGTACGGGAGCACCTTGTTGAGCGTGACTGTGTGAGAACACGGTGGGCTTTGCAAGACTACTCTTCCTGCTCTGAGACTTACTGCCCCATTTTGGAACGGCAGGCTTGGCCTTTGGGGCCTTTGGCTTGCTCGCATGTCTTGGTGCAGGAGGAGGGCTCTCACTCCCAGGTTCGTACTCGAATATGGGCCGCAGTCGCTCGAAGATATTGTTGCGTTGGGCAAGCGCCTCGCCCTGTTCTAGTGGGATCCATGTACCTACAGGACAATGCAAAGAGCCAAGTTAGCAAACGGAGCTTAGATGTTGTTGGTTATTTGCAAACGGGATGCAGCAGGAAGCCAACGCACCTTGGTATTTGCCGTAACCACCCTGGACCTTCTCATGCTCCTCCTTTTGAACTTCGCGCTCCAAGATTCTCGTTCGGGCAGGTTTGTCAAAACCGGCGGCCTTCAATATGTGTGTCGCATTCACCCAATTGTCCGCGCGCCGGCGCATAACATGTTCCTTGAGGTCAGCCCCAAACTGAAACTCGTAGACGGGAACCTGTATCATCGATTCCCATGCTTAGTCGTGTCTCTTTGAGGATGTGAAGGGGGCCACTTACACCACTATATGTCGCGCTGTAGACCCCAGCCGGGGCGGCGCCCTTGGCCATCTTGCAAAAAAAAAAAAAAAACGAGGTATAGTGCTCGTACGCAGAGATTTATGGGCAAGGAGGCTGTGAGGCGGGCGTTTGTGGTTTTCGTTCGGGGAGCCGTTCGCTCAATTGGCCAGTTTCTCTAGTAAAATGGCGGCAATCGACAAACAGGAAGAAATCCCCACAGCCGCGCAGGACGAAATGGTCGGTAACAAGGAGGAAATAGCTGGGGCGGCCACAAATATACTCTTGATAAGCAGTCGTCGTCGTTGATGGTCGCTTCTTAATTGCTGTCGCGATTGCAGACGCGGGAGTCACGAAAAGACGCGGTTGCTCGACCCTGTCTGCGGGTGTGGGGGAAATCGAGACGCGGTTTTACGCGATTCCCTTAAAGTTGTCGCCTGGTCTGGCCTGCTGCCGAAGGTGCTCTGTGCACGTGACCGCCCGCTCTGAACCATGCCTTGACTTTTTCGTGGGTTAGGGTTCTGTGTAGAGGAAGCAGCCAGTGGAGTTTGAGGGCATCTCATGTCTGCCATCAGGGACGGTGGGAGCACAAGCTCAAGATAAGATGATGGAAGGCATATCTACTAATGGATATGATTGCCTAGGTAGGTATATCTGTCACTGGCCATCTGTCTGAACTTTGTCTCTGTCAAAAAGCAAACAAGGTATGCGATTGTTCCACCTCTGTGACACCGCTATCTGCATACCCTCTTCAATCAGCGTAATATGTCTACAGCAGATGAGTAACTCTCAAAAACGTTGTCAAATTTATTGCAAGCTGACTTCACTATAACAACAAATTCGATCATTTCCCTGATAGCTCATGGTAGCGTCAAGATGTAACACTACCTACCTTACCTAGCTTACTATGCCAGAGACTGATGGTATCAATCCCACCAGGCCTTCCTAGGAGCCTACAGGTTATTGGGCACATTTTAGGTATACCACTTCCCAATTCCTCAGCTGCGCTAAGTCCAATATCTGGGCGCTGAGCCAGGGTCGGTGCCGTGTCGGCGGCGACTAAACATATACCAGAGGGTAACCAGACGACGACGACTGGAGTCAACTATGATCTCTGGGCCCGGAAGAGGATGCTGTACCAACTATGGCATCGAAGTCACAACATCAAATCGCAAGCATGAGGCAGATATATGGTGCAATATCGCGTGAGTATGGCAAGGTGCAGCTCCAGTGGGAGCAGCTATATACAGGCGGAAAACTCACTGTCTTTTGTGTAAGTCGAATTTGACCAATCAAACGCGGCCCGATATCAACTGCATTTGCCCTGAACCATGGTCCCAATCTGTGTAAGTGACAGCCAAGCTGCAGACGCAACAATTGTCATGGGCTAGAGAACGAAAGAAGGCGAAGGATTGGTTGTCAGTTGGAGTGTCGGCATCATTCGGGGTGCAATGGTGTCCTCGAAAAAGTGACATATCCTGTCTTTAAGCTGTAAAAGATGGCAGGCCGAACTTGTTGCGCAAACCGTCCGGCATCGCACCTCATCCAGGAGACAGGAGAAAAGACGACACTATCTCCGTTGGTCTCGTTAACTCCCGAGGTTATCGGGGCGTCGTCGGCGCTGTCGACATTGATGATGACAGCGTTGATAAAGATATAAGGATGAGGACTCGTTTGACCTCTTATTCACAGTGAACACCATCAGTCCAGAACCGAGTGATCAGAAGTTCCTATTTATCACATTAGCACCAACATGGCTCCCCCTGCCGCAGACGCCGATGTACAGACATCTCCTGAGGTGGTGTCAATCCCAACCAAAGGATCCATCACCCAACCAGCACACAGCAGCGCCTCCAAGCTTGACGATGAGGTCTCTGTCATTTCGTCGGAACAGAACCGCAAGTACTACGCCGATCGTTATGGCTATAGTGCGAAGAGGCTGGCGAGCGAGGGCTGGCACGCTGAGTAAGTGCTTCTCCGGTTGTGGCAAAAGAACCAATGACTTACTTGTGGTCAGCATCACCTTTGAGCACATCCCTTCCGACTATGCCATCCTCAAGATCGTTCAGCCCCCCGAGGATGTCGGGGGCGATACCCTCTGGGCTTCTGGATATGAGGCCTATGACCGCCTAAGTCCGGCGCTTCAAAAGCTGGCTGATAGTCTGACCGCAACCCACCACCAGCCCAACTTAGTCAAGGTCAAGGATACCTTCGGTGCCGAGCTTATCGACGAATTCCGTGGCGCCCCGGAAAATAATGGGCTGGACTTCAAAGCTGAGCAGTAGGACAATTTTCCTTCTGGGAGAGGTCATTTGCTGATCGTTGACCGCATGTAGCCCGGTTGTCCGCACCAACCCAGTCACTGGGTGGAAGTCTCTCTTCGGAGCAGGACACCAGGTCCATGCCGGCTGGATCAACGGCGTGACTGGGCGCGAGAGCGAGATCCTCAAGGCGTACTGTGGGTGCTCACCAACCTGAGCAATACCAAATCTGGTGTGCTCCTGCTGACTGAACGAATCAGTCTACCAACTGATCTCCGAGGATCACGATCTTCAAGT
Organism: Triangularia verruculosa; assembly: GCA_033296885.1. Taxonomy (NCBI): domain Eukaryota; kingdom Fungi; phylum Ascomycota; class Sordariomycetes; order Sordariales; family Podosporaceae; genus Triangularia; species Triangularia verruculosa. The sequence continues at coordinate 195,801 of MU863913.1, read as the reverse complement.
TCGGTTCCGCTGGAACAAGAATGACCTTGCCGTATGGGACAAGTATGTTGTCTCTCCTCTGTCTGAATCTGTGTGCGGAAATCAAGACGACTGACAGAGACCCTAGCCGGTCCGTATTCCATACCGCTACATAGTAAGTTCCAATGCCCCTCGTCGCCCAAAAGCTTCAGCCGAACAGGAAACTGACAAGATGTAGCGACTATACTGGCAAGAGACAGGGCAACCGCGTCGTGTCCTTGGGAGAAAAGCCGTACTATGACCCCAACTCCAGGTCCAGACGGGAAGCACTTGGCCTGCTCTGAGCTGGCATATGTGAGGGGCTGGCGATGCGGAAGGGGTTGGCGTTTCTTAATCCGCAATTTCGAGTTTGGACTTGGGGCAAGCGTCCATGATTCCGCTAATGGGGGTATTGCGTAATGAATGTCGCGATTGTCTCTTACTGCTCCACGGTGAATGTATTGGAGAGGTGCTTGGCGCGATGCTGCATCTGAGCGCGTGACCTAGTTGGCCACTTGTGGTTGAAGTTGAAGCGAGATGGATGTTCCAGAGAGAGGCTTGAGAAAAGTCAAAGTGATTTACCAATGCCACCAAAAGTAGGCAAGTTGCTTGGGAAAACAAGGCCCACGTGAAGCATTTGAAGCACTCGAACACAACGGAGCTGCTGTCGCTGGTGGAGGGAGTCCGGTCCTGGGAGTCGGGACCCCTAAAGTGGGGACATCCCGCCCTTTCCCAGTGGGGCGCCCCACGGATTGGCACCCCAACTCTGCTTTGATTGGGTGATGCCCGCCCGTGGCTCGGGAACCCGCAGCTGACACCAACGATACGGGTCCGATGGTTCTGAGATGGTGACACAGCGATCCTTCCTCCTACAAGACATGATGGAAGTTTAAATTTCACAGGTCTACCTCCTTTGTTGACTTCCGACTCTCACATAAATCCCCCCGGCAGACACTTACATTTCTTGGGAAATATCCACCTACTTATACTTCTAGACACGTTGCCCAAATACCCACCGAGGTCTTTGTCTAGCCGTCTCTGTGTCTTCACACACACACCCCCGACAACACAGCGAACGGCACATGTATCCGTCAGCTGCCAAGGCTTCGAATTTCTTTAACCTCCAACGTCGATGGCGGTAGCATTATAATCACCTGTCCCACCGTTCAGCCCAAGTCGTTCGCGGACTCCAGTCTGACCACTGTCCTTGCCATGCGCACCACCAAGCCTACTCGCTCCGGCGAGCAGCCTCTCCTGTCATCATATCACAGTTCCGACGATGAAGAAAGAGGCCGCAGGGCCCTGCGAGGCGGCAATCGTCGTGGAAGCCCCCTCCCACCGACTGCAACAACGTGGTCGCAGACGCCAACATACTCCCATTTTGCAGCATCGGACCTGATCACTAGTCGTCCAACCCTGAGCCGTCGAAGTACAAACCAACTACGCTCCCGTAGTCCCACCAGTGCTCGCCTGGAGGCGAAACGAAAGTACACATATGCCGCTTTCTTCCTCGTCACCAGTTTGGTATCTTTTGTGGTACAGACAGAGCTGGCTTCGCACATACAACATGACTTGGGCTGGGACAAAGCATATGCAATGCTATACTTGACGCACGGCTCGTGGGTGTTCCTCTGGCCGCTGCAGCTGATCTTCTTGCGGTTGCAAAGACGGGAACAGACATGGAACCAGTTTTGGAACAATCACAAGCAAATGTTGAGAAAGACAGCCCAAATGGTGGAACGGCAGGAGGTTAGGGTACCTAGGGGAATGGGGGCTGACCGGTCACCGTGGCCATATCTTGTTCGGACGACAGCGATGGTGACGATAGCCTTGACCGTTGCCGGATCCAGTTGGTATGTTGCCGTCAGTATGACAACACCGAGCGACTTGACGGCCATCTACAACTGCAGTGCATTCTTCGCCTATGCCTTTTCGGTTCCTCTGTTGAAAGAACGTCTCCGTCTCGACAAGATTCTGGCCGTATTTGTGGCAATCATTGGCGTGCTGGTCGTCGCTTATGGTGGCGGGAGTTCCTCGGATGAAGCTGGACAGGCTGGTCCTGCCACTCGCTTTGCGGGAAATATCATCATCGGCATCGGTTCCGTGCTGTATGGGCTTTACGAGGTTCTTTACAAAAGATATGCATGCCCGCCAGATGGTACAAGCGCCAACAGGAGCATGATGTTTGCCAATACCGTTGGCAGCCTGATTGGAGTATTCACCGTCTTTGTCCTGTGGATCCCAATTCCTGTCCTGCATATCCTTGGATGGGAGACGTTTGAGATACCAACTGGCGAAACGGCCACCCTTCTGCTCATCAGCGTAGTTGCCAACATGGTCTTCTCGGGCTCTTTCTTAGTTTTGATCTCACTGACAAGCCCAGTCCTCAGTTCGGTTGCTGCCCTTCTCACCATCTTTCTCGTCGCCATTGTGGATTGGTTTTTGACCGGGCAGCCACTCGAAGCTCCCGCTATTCTGGGAGGCCTCTTGATCGTCGTGGCGTTTGGAATGCTCAGTTGGAGCACCTGGAAGGAGATGAATGAAGAGGATCGCAAGGCACCGGTCGATTTGAGTAGCGATAGTGGCGACGAAGACTAGAAGAGCCACCATCGCCGTGTTTCTCGATGCACTCGCGCCTCCAAAGCCGCCGAGCATTGTTTGGGACTTGCAGCTTCTTCCTCGTCGGAGAACACCGCTGCGATTCCCATAGACACGCCATCGAGCCCGGTCACCGAGTCGTTTAGCGATTTGCATGCCAGGCGCGCCAAAGACTACAAGAAACATGAAAATCAGGTGAAAAGGAGTCAAAGGAAGAAAGCGGCAGCGGCACCGGCAGCGGAAGCCAGAAAGGCCGCTGAAGAGGAGCAGCGTGCGTTGGAGCAGTCGGGCCAGACAGAGGTCGGGACCGACGAGACCAGGGCCGACGAGACCGGGACAGGGACTAAGGCGGGTGCAGAGGTGCAGACGGGGGCAGAGAGGCAGGCGGGCCAAGGGAATCGCAAGTGGCCACCTTATACTAACTTCGCGATCGGTGCTACTTTCAGGCAAGCTATGATTGTCATACTGTGCATAATTGCAGTCATGGTATGTGCAATCGTGGTAAACGCATATCTGGGGCTAGAACTCGCGATCACCTTCGTCATCATCATGGGCCTGGTCTTTGGCATGGTGGCGTGGCGCCAGGCCAGGGAAGGACGCAAATTGTCACGTTCTCCGTCTCCCCCAGAGCCTGGCCGAGACGTGCGAACACGCAACGCCCGCAACAGTGCCAGCAACCCGGCAAATGCCTTGGGGAGCAACGATGTGGCTGTGGAACCTACTCGCAGCGGTGGCGGTAGCTCGTCAAATGTAACAGCAAGAGACGGCAGTCCTCTGAGAAACTAGACGGAAAGTGCCGGGAATATCTTTCCAGCTGGGATCGCGGTGTTAATGTAATGAGTTGTATCGAAAGCGAGTATAGACTATCATGACAGCAATGATGAAATTTCATTTTTTTCCGTCCATCATCATTCATCGACTGGCTTCGGGTATCTCACATTTTGGTGACCAAACTTGCCCAAGCGGTAGAAGGAAGGCCTCCTGATTCCTGAACCGTGGCATGGGCTGGTCTGCAGCAGGTATACGTTGGTTTTCAAACCATGCCTATGGACTGGTGCGATATTCTTAAGCTGAGATTCTGTCTTCGTACTAGTACGCAATCTTCTCCTGCGTGGATAGCCGTTTAAAACCCTACATAGGTACTATCTAGGTAGGTAGCTAATCAAGATGAGAAAGGGCCAAGACAACATCGAGTACCTACCTACCTATGCCTATTAAGGTAGAGTGTTTTATCAAGAGTTCAAAGCATTCTGTCTGTAATTACGGACATCGTGTTGTGCTGAGACTGCTGCTCTGCGCATTCATGCTGAGGTACGTTCATAAAGTCAAGTCTTCCATGGCAGCTTGCGGAGTTGATCATACCTATTTTCGAGCTTCATTGGTCTCGGCAGATTCCATGCTTAGATGGACCTGGGTTGAGGATCATGTAATGAATATCTTTTGATTGGCTCAACTCCAGCCGGTAAAGCTATGACGCACTGCTTCAAATGCCAGGATAGCTCTGAGAAAATATGTCAAGGAACGAATGGGTAGGTAGGGTAGCTGGATTTAACTTTATATTTTCAAGATGCCAGGGTGCTGAACATTTAGATACTAGAAAGCAGTACAGCTATCTCCCAACTAGAGGTTTAACGTTGAAATTACCTGATCAAGTTCTTGTGATACCTAGGTATGAAATTCTGCGTCGTGATACAGGATACAGCGAGGCGTTCTATATCGTCACAAATATAGGCCAGATGAGCTCCACACTGTGGTGCTTCTAAAGATAGAACCGCCCTGCATAAAGTATGGGGAATTGGAGAACGAAGCTGTGTGGTGTGTTCGGTGGTGTGCCGCCCCCAACAAATTCACGCTTCGTCTCGTGTGCTTGCCTGCTTGCCAATCCTTTTAAATTCAACGCGACCTGTCTACGGCACAGCACAGCAGCCAGCAAGCCGCGTCTATGAGCTTGAGTGGAAATGGCGTGCAATTAAACTCGAGCACTCGTGAACAATGCGTCCAAATCGGAGAGTGGATGAGGCATAGAGGTCCATGGTGAGATTAGTAACGAGACTGAATGCCAGTGTGGCATCGGATGTTGATCCAGAAGAACACGAACCAACGGCTCGGGTCCAGAACATGATGAGCTGGCGAATGAAGAATGAAGGGAGAGACAAGTGCAGGATCCGCCAGCTTGTCATGTTTCACAGATAGCCCGCTGTCAAGGTAATCGGAGGCCAAAAAGACGTCCTCGGAAACTCACCTACATGGTACAGTGCAGCGATATTGTTCCCTTGGGAGGGTTGGCTTGACATTGGCCAAAGACCCTCTCCGCGCGGGGCTACCGGCCAACCTGAGGCCTGGCCTTGGGTTCAACGGTTAAGGCCGTCGTTGAGCTTCAACACCCCGTTGTGGGGTCCGGGCCGTTGTTTTTTTGGTATCCAACGATTCAGATCTCTCGCACGCTGTCAGGGCCTAGCAGACGACGAAAATGACGTGCAGGCACTGACGCCATGCACCAGGAAGACGCCGACCATGATGAGGTTGTAGTGTACCTTATGTAAAGCATATCCACAACCACAACCGCAATCACGTACATAAGGTAGGTAATGAGGGCCCTCCAACTCGACGATGGATCCCTTTCTCCATACCAGCGTGCCAACCCAGCGCTGGTCTTCACGGGGAGGATGGAAACTCCAGCGGCAATGCGACTGTAACCTCCTTAGGGTTGTGCACGTTTCAGGGGTGCGGAGTCGAGTGCACGGAACCTTCAGCCGTTTCGCTCCGGACACCATGTCTCATGTCTCACCACTGGCTCTGCGTGGCTGTGTGAGACTTGCCGATTCCCTCCAGTCTGACAGGAGTCAAGATGATGAGATCCGACAGTCACGGCCGTTGTCATGATAGAGTATCTGCTCGCAGCCAATGCCATCTCGCCTCGCTTTGATGTTGGCAGAAAAAAATGGACGAATGGCACCAACAAGCCCCCGCCAAGTTGCTCCCGTGGCCATTACAGGATCCCATGCTGCACATCTTTTGTGGAGACGACGATGGCTTCCCGGGAAGCCTTCCATAAAGACATGGATCGTAACGAAAGATCGTCCAGATTCGGAAGATCAGCCAAGAAGCGTTCATGCTGAGGAACCGAGATCTGTTGCGATTTCTTCCAGGGCCGTAAGAGACCTGAAAAGGAGACAGCTATTTAGAAGACCACATGGCTCCAGGTTGTAAAACGGCCCGGGAACAGGCCAACGGCGGTGGTTGAGAAAAGGCGGCCGCCTTTGACGCAACGGTTCACCGGATCGGAAGACTGAGGTGGTAGACAAAGATACAAGAAGAAGTCCTCTGCTTTCTGGCCAGTCATCCGATCGCTGCCGCCGATGCCACTTTGTTGATGCAGCGTGCAAGACGAAGGGGGGGATTGGCAAGGGTGCGATGTCTCCTTGAGTCACTGGGCCTGGCGCGAGCTCTTGGAGGTTTTCCTGGTAGCGTCTCGTGATTGGCTCAGCCCAAACCAAGCGAGGACAGCTCTTAGCCTGATCAGGCATGGAGGAATTGAGCTGGCTGTTCCCTGCATCTTGCTGGAATACCGTCGGGGTACGAGGAGGAGTATCGGGAGCAAAGAGCCGTGCTAAGACTGTTGGCGGGTGAATACGAGCAGAGGAGTTAGAAGACTGATAAGAGGCAGATATGGGGTGGGGTAGAGGTGAAACTGGCTGCTTACCCTCACCCACCAATTGCGCATGCTGATTGGCCGAAATGGCCCACTGTCAGAATGGGAAAATGCACGCACCATTTTGCCTTTCTGCAAGGCCCTGAGTTCCTGCGGTTCCAGTGGTTGCTCGCTCAATCACGGTGGCCTGCTACCCGCTCAGACAGGACATGCTCCCCTGCCGCGGTCGAAGGCGCGCTCCGCCAGTAGAATTGCTTGCTGGCTGCCCCCCCGAGCCCCGCCCGCTCTCCCTGCTCGCCCGATCCGTTCTCCATTCTCCAATCCTCCTCCACCTGCCTACCACCACCTGCGCACCAGCCAGGCAATTGATACACTATCTCTTCCGACCTCCTTTCTCGCTCTCTTTCTCTCTTTTTCCTCTTTGCATCGCCAGCAAACCGCCCTTCCTTTTCACCCTCCCCCTCTTCCTCCCTTCGTACCGCCGTCCTTGTGTCGGTGTCGCCGTTGCCCGTCATTGTCGTTGATTGAGAATCCATCTATTTTTTTCTTCACCGCGCATTCTCTCGACCAGAAACACAAAAAACACCATCAAAAAAAGAAGGGTATAAAAGTAGGCAAAGGAAAGGATCCGGAAAAAAAGGCTCAACAACACCACACCGAAAAACCAATTTTTAATCTTTGTATTTTATTACTTTGCGCCCGCCCGCTTTATTCCACTTCGTCGCCGCCATCGCGAGCCTCGGTAGGGCCACCATTTATCTCTTCGATAAAACTACTATCATAACCAACTTAATTCGCTCAGAGGGTGAGATCCAGCAACACCAGACACAGACCCACAGCAGGGAGAGAAAATACAGCAGGAATAAAGGTGGATTTGCAACGTCTTTGACTCGTGTCTGTGGGTGTTCCACACAAAGCGCGCAACCCCACGAGTAGCCCGGATTTGGACGCGCCGGTCTCCAGTCTGTCTGCTGATTGCCACCGCCTGCTGAGCCAGAATCGCCCTGGGCTTTCCAGCACCTACACTGCACCTCCAGCGTGAAGCGTGCTCTTCACCTTCTCCCGTCCGACAAAAAACCGCCTTCCCGTCTCTCTTTCCCGTCTGTCCGCACTGGCTTTGGCCGCCTAGGTTCTCTCTGACGCCCTTCCGCTCATTCAGCACCGCAGTCTTTTTTCCTTCGTCTCCACCATCGACAACTGTTAATTCCAACACCACACAGCACTCGTCTGCTTTACTGGACTTGGCTTTTTTATTTTCTTCCGGGACCAGCATTTTTGCATCATCTTTTTTTTTTTTGCAATCCTCTGCGAGAGAGAGAGGGATAGATCGCGTCGCAGAAGTTGAAACGTTCGACCACGTCTCTCTGTTCCTGCGACCACTGGCATCATCGGTATATGCTTCCTAATTTCTAACTCGACTTGAACCTCGACGCAATTCCCATCTGAACCGGGTTTTCGAATTCGACATCATCTCCCCGATCCAGAAGCAATCGCGTCAAGCAATTCAGGCTTTCATCATCACAGCACACTCGGCTTCGCCAGTTTCGATTCCCCGATTCGTGCTATCCCATCGCGCAAGAGAAAAGCTTTTCATAGCTCTCTCCAGACATATTTTTGAGTCCATACCACGTTGTATTGGGCCCTGGCGGTCTCGCTCAAATGTCTCACGCTCCCTACAACACGGCCCACGGCCTCGGTATGCCTTCCTCCGGGTTGGCTTCCCGCCGTGGCGGTCAAAACCTCAAGCCCCTCTCCTTCGAGGGCATGAAAGCCCCGACTGACCAGGATAGCGGCCTGCCGACTCCTCGCACCAGCCGCGGCCATCTCCTCGCCGGTCTTCGCACCGCGCCCAAGTCTGCCACGGCCACTAGCTTTCCCAACAACGGCCCGGCTTCGCCCACCGTTCAGGTGCCAAGTGGTCGGAACAACCGCAACTCGATGGGCCCTGGCATGTTCGACAACATGTACGGCGGACCTAAGACGTCGATGCCCCGGTTTGGCAGCACTCATCAACAGCAGCAGTCTCGGCAGCAACAGGCCTACAACGTGGGTGGCGGCTATTCCCAACAGCATTACACCACAGAGCAGATCTTGGCCCCTCCCCAAATTCAGCTTGATGATGTCTCGCAGGACCAGCTCGACCCCAACATTCACGCCCAGCTCATGTACACCAATGCTTATCTTTCGGAGCAGCAGCAGCGTTTGCAGCAGCAGCTTAAGGCGTTGCAGGCTGCGGCTCAGCAGTTCCAGGGGCTCAACCTCAACGCTCAAGCTCAGCTTATGCAGCAGAGCTCCATGATGCAACAGCAGGGCTTCCCTAACATGTATCAGCAGCAAGCTCAGCTTCAGGGAATGATGGGCCCAACCACCCCTGACGCCAGCAGCAATGTCTACTATGACCCCCGCACTGGCCAAATCTACATGGACCCGACCCAGGTGCAGGCTCAGATTCAGGCTCAGACCCAGGCCCAGCTTAATGCGCAGTACCTCCAGCAAGCCCAAGCGATGCAGGCAGCCATGCAGCTGCAGCAGCAGCAACAACAACAGCAGCAGGCTGGCCCTGGCGCCCCTCGTGTGCAAGTCTCCCCACCTCCCGAGACGAGGAGCAACTTCCGCAGCCCGACGCCCCCCCGTCGCTACGACTCCCCGCTTGTCGAGAACCCGGCACCTCTGCCCCCTCCGAGCGCCAACGCTTTCCGTCGTGGTCACAAGAAGACACCCTCCAGTGTCACTCCAAGCTCCAGCAAGACTTCCTTGACAATTTCGACCAGTGACGAGCCGCTCAAGACTGCAGGCAACGGTCCCAAGACATCGTCGTTCCCGCCCCTGACCCCTCTCACCTCCGGCTACGGTCCTGGTCAGGCTCGTGCCGGAGAACACCCTGTTCGCCAACCCCGCAACCCTCCGTCTCTTGACGAGCTCAAGTCCAAGCCTACTGCCAAGCATGAGGGAAGCAAGAACTTTGTGACTCGCACCCGGCGTACCGTCATTAGCAACATTGTGCGTGCTGGTTTGGAGCGCCGCAAGGAGGCTCGAGGCTCCGGGAGCGTGAGTCCCGTGTCTGAGAGCGCCGAGGAGACGGTTGAGACGCCCGTTACAGACAACGACAGCGACTCTGGACGCAGCGGATCGGGCAGTCTGGTGGAGCGTGATGATGCCGAGTGCAGCTTGCCCAGCTCCCGCACTAGCACCGGCAGCTGGGGCGCTATTGGATCGGACCGCCCCAGCTCCCGCCAGAAGTATGAGCGCCGTGGCCCGGATAGCGCGTCATCATCGGATAACGAAGGCCTTCGGCACTCGAACAGCTTTGCCAGCCTTCTCAAGAACAGCTCTCGCCGTGTCAAGGCTGACTCGGTCGAAGGTCAACGCAAGGCTGCCATGCTTGTCCTGACCAGCTCCGAGAAGCGCAAGCTCGTTGTCTAGGCATTGTTTTTTTTTTCGCAGGCCGACACTACGAAGGAGGAATAATGGACATCGGATAACAATATCTTTACGCTAATTACGATCATGCCCCACGGTTTCCTTCTGTACGGCCGGCGGTGATGCTCCTTGGTGACAGGATCGGCGTGCCATCCTCACTGGGTGGTTTACTCCCGGGCGGCTTCATGACGTTTTTGTTTCTTTCTTTTCTTCGCCTTGGCTTATTGGGGATGACCGGTGAAACTGGGGGGTATGCTTCGACGTTTGGGGTGATTGTTTTTATTTTTGATTTCACTTCGTGCAACATGTTTCTTGGTTGGGATTGGGTTGGTGCATTTTCGGGACAAGTACTTATTTGACGCTTTCGATTCGCTCATGACATTGCTCTTGGCCGTGTCACACATGGTTTGCGGTGGTGGATTGTTGCAGGCCTTTCATTTCATTGCGCTCATTTTGCCGACGTTTACGACTTTGCGCCCGTTTCTTGTCGACTTGTCACGATGATTACTCTGCCTAGGAACAGGCAGGCGGGAGCTTTGGAGTGAACCGTGGCAGTTGGAGAGTGAGAGAACAGGAAGGGTGAATCAGGCAGGGGAGAAAAGGAGTGTGTGGTTCACTTATGTCGCTGACTTTTGCACAGCAGCAGTTGATTTGCTTCCAGGGAGAAGGCTGGCAGGGAGGATGTTGTTTACCGTTCTCCTTGCGGTCGTTCTTCTACGTGTGCCGATGGCCAAGGTTTATCTGGTAGCATGGAGCAGAATATGTAGATAGGATACCAATCAAGGTCTTCATTAAAACTTGAGCCCTATTCCACTCTGTGTTGTCTTGAAGCACGATCGGTGCCGGGGCCCGGCCGATTGCCGTCTCTAAACTCCGGGAAGGCGGGGTATTTTCCAGAAGCCCCGCTGATGCCAGCCGCGAAGCCGACGTGCTACAAAAGCACCTGTGATGTCGTGCTCCGACAAAGCGATTGCAACTCGATTGTCGGACATAGCATAACGCCGCAGGTGTGTTTTCCATGTTTATAAAGTTGCAGCTCTTTTTTTCTCGGCTTATTATTGACTCACGAACCACTCACGATTGTCAGACTTTCCTCCAAGCAAAATGTCACCCCTCATCGCCTCTACGGGCAAACCCCGTGTTATCCTGGGTCTCATGACCTTTGGCCCAGACGAGGAAACCGGTGGCAGAATCACTGACATTGGTGAATACAACCGCGTTCTGGACCTGCTGCAGAGCAGAGGGTACAACGAGCTGGACACGGCTAGGCTGTACATTGGTGGCAAGCAGGAGGCCTTCACGGCAGAGACAAACTGGCAGCAGAGAGGGTTGACCTTGGCGACCAAGGTGGTGTACCCGAAGGATGGCGGGGAGAACACCAAGGAGAAGGTTCTGGAGAGTGTGGGGATTAGCTTGAAGGAGCTCAAGGCTGAGACGGTCGACATTTTGTATCTGCATGCTGCTGTAAGTTTACGAACAAAGATGCGCCAGGAGGACATTGGATACTGATGAGAGCAAATGACAGGACCGCTCGACCCCTCTTGCGGAAACACTCGAGGCCATCAACGAGCTGCACAAAGCCGGCAAGTTCGTCACCTTTGGCATCTCCAACTTTACATCCTTCGAGGTGGCCGAGATTGTCCTCACCTGCAAGTACAACGGCTGGGTGAGGCCTACTCTGTACCAGGGCATGTACAACGCCATCACCAGGTCTCTCGAGCCCGAGTTGATTCCCGCTCTGAGGAGATACGGACTCGATCTTGTCGTCTACAACCCGCTTGCCGGCGGTCTCTTCTCGGGCAAGATCAAGACCAAGGACTTTGTGCCTGCGGAGGGCCGATTTAGCGACAGCACTACGACCATGGGCAAGATGTACCGAAACCGATACTTCAAGGATTCCACGTTTCAGGCGCTCAAGATTGTAGAGGAGGCGACGGAAAAGGCTGGCATCACGCTCATTGAGGCGGCGCTGAGGTGGGTGGTGCACCACTCGGCGCTGAAGGTCAAGGATGGCAACGACGGTGTGATCATCGGCGTGAGCAGCTACGAGCAGCTGGACAGCAACTTGACGGATCTCGAGAAGGGACCTTTGCCGGAGGAGGTGGTCAAGGCATTTGATGAGGCGTGGAGGGTGCACAAGGTCGACACGGTAAACTATTGGCATGGCGAGGTGAAATACGCTTATGACACGCGGGAAGCTCTTTTCGGTGCCGGTGCTAAATAAGAGGATACATAAATAGGCCCGTACGTAAAGAATCCCGTTGCTCCCAGGTTGCGGCTGCACCGTTTAGAGTGCTCACTTTCTACGGTTCCTGCCGTCCACCGGCTGATTGTCACCCCAAGACGCTGTGTCACCTTATTGACGCCCTTGGCTCTCACTGGGGAGCGGCATAAGACAAGCTGATCGACATCATCGTCACCCCTCTACACGGCATCCCGTTCATCTCACTGGCCCTGGCCACACATTCCATGCAAGACCCTCGCGCCGAGATGACTCGGCTATATTATCTGGGGGCCACTACCGCCAAAATCCTGACATTAGCTGACGAGTCGTAAGTACCGACATGATGTCGGATGGTTATAAAGTAACCTAAGCATCTTCCAAGTTGGACTGAACAACTAAAGTTGGCTTATTTGTTAGCCTTAAAACCAGATTACTCGTCTGTCACTCTGTCGGGGCTTTCACGCCGGAACCGACAAAGCTCTCGGACCAGCGATACTCAGTCATGGCAGATCCGCTCTCCATTGCTTCGGGTGTAGCCAGCCTCCTCAACGTTGCTGGCCGTACAGCAACATGTCTTTACGAATTCCAGCAGGACCTCAAACACGGCCCTGACCTCATTTTGGCACTGTCCAACGAGGTCAGCGATCTGATTCTGGTCCTGGACCGGATCAACGAAGCCCAGGAAACTCTTCAAATGTTGGCCCGGCAGGAGAGCACCGGCTATGTTTCCGCCTTGGGTACCCAGTTGGACAAGGTACGCGAGGTCTTGTCCAGACTGGAGGCTCTTGCCGCAAGCCTTTCTAAACAGAAGCGGTCGATGCAACGTATCAAATGGTGTTTGCGTCAGAATAAAGCTGCTGTCCTCAAAAGCGAAGTGCGTGAGGTCCGCCTCCGGATCAACGAGATTATGATGGCGCATAACACGTCGGTCCTCCTCGTTTTCTGCATCGGTTGAACCACAGGAGTACTATGCTGACGCCCACTCAAGCGCCACGTCCGCTGCCATTCAAGTTGAAGTTCACGAAGCCGATACCAATCTGAAGGCGCATCTTGAGGCGACATCGGCTCAGTCTGACACGCTGTCTCAAGTTTTAGGAGAGCTGCTATCCTTCCGCACTGCTGCCGACCAGCACATCCACAATACACAGAAGGAGTTGCAAAGTCTTCGTAGCGACGCCTCTCAGGTCGCTACCAACTTCACTCAGCGATTCAATGCCATCGAAGGCGCCGTTGCAGCGCTCCTCTCCCAAACACATGCTATTGCTGCCCCAAGCAGGAAAAGCCACGAACGGTTTCAGACACTCCCGGCTGTCGATTCCATGTCACAAGAAGCAATTGTCTACTTTTCAGTCAGACCAAAACAAGCAAAATGCCACAGTGGGTGTTCCTGTCGATGCCACTTTCCTGCCAAAACAGACGTCTCATGGACTATTCCTAGCGCCCTCCAAGCCATCACCGGCTTGCTCTTTGTCGGATACAGCGGGTCTCCAATGAAGAAGCCGGGCTGCGATCTACCGTCTTGCGGAAAAGGGAACACAATACGGCTGCAGGTCACCTACGGTTTCCCATTGTGGTTCATCGGCGGTGCTCTTCATCTGTTCCTCGAGACCTCGGCCAACGGAAGCTTCTACTGCGGATTAGTGGCCAGGCGACGGATCCCTCACACGGTTCTGAACAACAGAAACGTCTTCTATACAATCACAAACGGGACTTTGGAAGAGATGAAGGCTTTGCTTCAGCAGGACCGATCCCATTGTCAAGACGTCTGGAACATTGATGGGACATGTGCCTTACAGTGGGCAGTTCGGAAAGGTCCTGCGGCTATCCCTAAACTTCGCCTCTTGTTGCAGTATGGGGCCGACCCGGATTATCAGGATGACCGCGGCATATCAGCACGCAATATAGCCACGCAAATCGTTCTCGCTCGACAGCAGTCTGCAGAGATGCTGGAAGTGATGGAAGATTTATTCCTCACTTCGAAATCCTTCGATGAGCTGGAGCTCGCGATCATCCACAAGACTTCATCTCCGGCATTTACCCGGTCCCCCTGACACCTGTCATCCAGTCCCTACCTCCAAGCACACTCACAGAGGTTCTAAACTCGAAAGACATATTTGGCTCAACCGCTCTCCATTACGCGGCCAGGGCGGGAAACGCAGATGCCGTCGGTGTCCTTCTTGCGGCTGGCGCACGGCATAATATATGTGGCGAGGACTGCGGAACACCATTGCACCAAGTTGCGAGAATCACTCGTTCTGCTCACATCACAGACACTGCAGTCACAGGATGTATCGACTTGCTGGTGGATGCGGGCGCTGATATCGACTGGAGCAAGGGAGTAATGTACGATTATACGCCTCTGATGGACGCGGCCAGACATGGAAACCGGGCTGCTATCGAGCATCTTTTACTCAGAGGCGCCAACATTAGCAAGCGCGATAGAGACAGCTGGACTGCCTTTCACAGCGCTGCCGTCTTCAACCAGCCCGAGGCGGCGATCTTGCTGGCCCAAAACGGGGCCGATGTCGACACGGCGGGCAGTTCCGGCGACACGTCTCTGCATGATGCCATTCTGTACAATGCCACCGGGGTCATACCAGGACGACAACGGGGCCACGCCTGCCGAGCTTTTTGAGAAGCGGCTTGTGGTGACGGACGAGCTGCGAGAGGCGTTTGTGAGGCTTCTTGAACGCGCAGAGGAGGACTCTTTGTAGGTAGCTTTCCTGGTTTGTTGCTGACGGTCAGGGGGGAGTTTCGACCAGTAACTAAGGTAGGTAGGTAGGTACCTGCTCGGATACATGACTTCAGCCCCCCAAGTCAGACAAAACTTTAAACCAACGTCAATTCTTGGCCTTTTGGTCTATGGTATAGCATAGTACTGCCTCGGTCTGAAGTCCATCCCAGCTACGGTCATCAAAGGCCAGCGCCCAATGCCTCCGGTTGTTGGAACTTGCATTGCGAGCATCGTTGGTGTTACCTTCGGACTCCGGCTTGACAGAGACAGAGACCAGAGAAATGCGATCTCTCGCTCCGGTCACCACATTGAGGACCCATGCGGTGAGCGTTCTGGGGTTCGTGCCTCCTATTGGCTGCTGGAAGGTGTTACCGCGTCCGGAAGCATGACAGCACTGCTCAGCCCTACCCACTTGTTTAAATCCACCGTTCATCGCTGGCACATTCCGCACCACCGCACCCACTTGCTGCTCGCTGCTGTGGCGTTGAAGAAAAGCCCAGTGCCAAGGCTGTGACGCCCCTGCACTGCCTCGCCAATCTGGAACTTGGTCCACCAAAGAATGACGGCTTGTGGCCATCGAGTTGGGGTCAACAAGAGGCAAGAGTTACCTACATGGCTCAATATAAAACCACCAATGGTCCCGGATTAGCTGGTCAGTTGGGCAGTTGTCTAGAGTCCTCACCAGGCACCATATAATTTTCTTCTCTGTCACCGTCGCAAGACTTGTCGCAGTTTGGTAAAATGGCCTACCAACTACCACCCCTCGCGCAACCCATTGCGATATTTGACCAGTTCATCGCCAGACAAACCGAGACGCTGGTGATCAAGGAGAAGTTGCTCGATAGTTTCGACATCAAGACACACACTGGACAACCAGTGCTTCGCGTTCAGGGACAACTCCTCTCCATGAGAGGACGCAAGACGGTCACAGATTTGGGAGGCGCTCATCTCTTTGATATCGTCAAAGAAATGCTGCACATCCACGCCACGTTTGTTGCGAATTCTCAGGCTGGAGAAAAGCTTCTGGAGGTCAAGAGCAGTTTCGCTCGTAAGTTTTGATTGGTTCAGTCTTCTTTTCTGACTTGCATGTACTGACTGACACGATATGATCAGTGGTGGGTTCCAAGGCCAGGGCAACATTCACCAACAGACGCACTGGGCAGCCCGTCATTCTGTTCATGAAGGGGAACTGGTTTGACACATCAGCCGACATTGTTGACGAGACGACCGGGGCTGTGGTAGCACGCATTGATCGCAAGCTCTTGAATATGAGAGAGGCTTTTCTCGGACAACAGACGTACCACTTGACAGTCGCACCGGGGGCTGACATGGCGGTTCTCGTTGCCATGTGCATTGCTCTTGATGAAAAGAACAACGAGGGCGAGGGTGGATTCTGTACAGTTATGTAACGAGGTGGACGAGGATGGGCAGCCGATTTGTCATTAATGTTTATACCCCTTTCATTTGTCAGGCACCTATCTAATGGATTTCTGCAGTTTTTGGTACGGGCGTTAAAATGAAAAATATATCTGGTAGTACTACCCGAACTCTCACACACTGTTTACTTGGTCATAGGGCCGTTCGCTGGCCATGGCGCGTGCTTTGGACATGCGTCTAAGCACCCACAGTCACAACTCTGGCAGACCATGACATCACATAGGGGCATGCGATCCGGAAGAAAGGACACGGGCTTCCAAATGGCCGTTTTGATCACCAAATATCGGTCAGGATATTGCAAGGTCAGGGAGGGTCAAGGTCATGGTGACGAAATATCAGTCCACCAGCTTCAATATCACCAAGCCATACCTCGATTGCCTCTCACGGAACACCAACCACTTGATACCTTGCGTAGCAAGCCTAGTGCCGCCACATCATGGAAAACATTGACCTTTTAGAGCCATCAAGATGTCTGTCCCCAGAAGCACAGCGGGCATTAGCCAGGGCGGCGCCGCATCCTGCATGCCGTCTGAGCAACCGAAAACAAGCTGGAGAAACGACGTGTATTTATCGACCGTAATCCGGCACAGCTCCAAAATATACGAATTCTTCGGCATTTCGAGGTCCTCGATTCCCTCCCCGACTCCGCCGACGACTGTCTTCATGTCTGCTGCTGTCACCCGCCAAAATACTACCGAGAATGTGGCCGACACCGCAACAAGCACAACCATGAGCGGTATCCTCCCCATACAGACACACAGCACACCTACAACGCAGAGTTGGCAGAGCCCCAGAAGCCACACGACGAGCTCCTCACATACGAATGGACCAGTCGTTCGTGGAGAACAACCGCGAGCACCAACCCAGCACGGCAAGAGACCTGTGGTGCGACACGCCAGGCGGCACGGGGTGTACGGTTTGGGGGGCTTCAGAGGTCGACGAGATGGACATGATCGGATCCCCGGTGACGATTCAATCGTTCCGAGCCACACAATATCTCGCACACCGAAGGCAAGCAGCGCCAAACACCCTAATATCACTCGGCAGCGCTACACCTCGGATGCAACGCAGACGCTTGAATGTGTGGAAAGGGCGGAGAGAGGAGGAGCAGGGTCTATCAGAAGGGAGATCATGCAGAGACGTTGGAAGATGTTTTTGCAGAGTGTCAGTCCTCTTTGGTATGGGCTAGTTCCGGTGTGTTGTAGCGACAATTTGAAGAACTAAAAACCATGAGTAGGTTCGCCGTTCCCGCCTCCCTCGCCCTCTTAGGAATGATCATCCGCCTCCTCCCCCGAATCTCCATCGACTTTAGAGGTCTGCGGACCATTTCCGATGTCTTCTTCATGGCGAATCTGATACTGTTTTCGACAATCACTCCGCTGTTTTTGCTTCGGCTGCTCCTCTATCCCCGGCGCCACCTACAACTGCCCATCATCGAGCGCGACTCCCTTCAGTTTGCCCATCTCCCCCTTTGGGCAACTTCCTTCCTCGGCCTGGTCCTCTTCGCGGCCTTTGTCATTGCCGAGGGAAGAGTCCAGCCGGCGAGAGGCTGGGGCATAGCCGTGTATGTCTGCTGGTGGATCGGGATGGCGTGCGCCGTGGTGATTGGATTTGCCATTATGACGGTACTGATGAGCGGCAGCTCGATCAAAGGAAAGACGGCGTACGGGCGATTTGCGCCTCTGTTGGCCGTCCTCGGGGGAGTTACTGGTGTTGCGACTGGGGCGCTGATAGGAGCAGCCATTTGCCTGCCCGGGGCGGGGGTAAGACCCGATCAAGAGAGGATCTTTGACGACAAGATGGCCGAGCCGGTGATTTTCTTTTCAATCTGCACCGTGGGAGCGGTGCTGGTGATGACGATGATCGTCTACTCGGTTCTGATGCACGAGCTGCTACTTGTCACAGGGTGGCCCCCCCCAGAGCTGACGGCGGCCATCTTCTTCTTCATCGGCCCTCTCGGCCAAGGGGGAGCTGCACTACTGTTCCTGGGAGATGCTGCCGGCAAAGTTGTCCTTCCACCACCACCAAACTTCGGCGCAGATGTTGGGGGCGTTCCCATAGCAACGGCGTCAGGGGTTAGTGGTGACGACGGCATCACAACAGGGGGCGTGGCCATTCAACACACCCTCAGCCCTTCTCTGGCGGCTTTGCCACTGAATATGATAGGCTTGATATTTGCGTTGCTATTGGGGGGAATGGCCGTCGCCTGGCTGGTACTAGCGCTGATCAACCTTTTTCATCGGATGGCCAGACACGAGCTGAGCTGGAATTCGAGCTGGCACGGTCTTGTTTTCAATATTGCTACCATTTCCATCACTTCCCTCTGGTTGAGTCTGGCGCTCGAATCTTCGTTTTTTCGGGTCGCGACTTTAGTGCTCCTTATTCTTTCGTTGTTGATTCTGTTGGGGAACCTGGTATGTCTCACACGGTTGGCTATTAAAAGAAGCTGTTGCTTCCGGAGAACCACCGGAGTGTGATGATTCTAATTAGTATACTGTTTTCTGAAGATTTCACCTTTGGATACGGCCACTGTGTCACGTGTGATGAAAGTGAAAACAGGAAAAGGCCACTCAAAAGTGAATTCAGACTGGGGTTGGTTCCAAGTTGCATCGGATGTGGTCCAACGGGTTCCAATAGGAATTTGAACCGGATTCGTCCGACCCCTCACAGTCTTTCCTTGTTTTCAAACCACAACCAACAACTTCACTCCGCTGTCATCGCCATCACCATCACCGCCACAATGAAGCTCATCGTTGCCGGATCAACAGGCTTCGTAGGGGCTGAAATCATCCATCAAGCCCTTTCGAACCCACGCGTTACCTCCCTTATTGCTCTCGGCCGGCGTCCAGCCCCGATTCCCAAGGATCTGGGGCCGAATGCCGATTCCAGCAAGCTCAAATCGGTGATAATTGATGACCTTGGAGCGGACTACCCCGACAGCGCCAAACAGGAGCTTTCTGGAGCCGATGCGTGTATTTGGTTTGTTATATCAGTTTTTTCCATTTTTAGGCACATTCGCGCTTACACGAAACGCCACAGGACAATCGGGATCACGCCTGCAAAGTCAAGAACGTACACCTGGGAGCAGACTGTCAAGGTCTGTCGCGATTACACGATCAAGGGCATCGAGACAATCAGCCAGCTGTCAGGAGACGGTGCAAGCGGCAAGCCCTTCCGGTTCTTGTACATGAGTGGGTACAACTGCGAGCGAGACCAGACGAAAAAACCCATGTGGCCTTTGCGAGATTACCTGCTGATGCGTGTACGTTGTCAACATTCGCTTCCTTTTCGACTCTGAATTGAACCTTGCTGATTGTATGATTAGGGGGGAGTCGAGTCACGCATCCTTGAGTTTGCGCAACAGTCTAATGGTGCCGTAGAGGCCGTCATCGCCAAGCCAGGTCTCATCACAGGGTATGGAAAGATCGTACCAGTAGTCCAGCGGGCTGTAATGACAGCCATTGGGGTGCCAAAGATTTCAGTGCAAGAGATATCGGCGGCGTTGCTGGATCAAGCTGAAAGTGGCTTTGAGAAGGACACCTTGATGAGCGAGGATATGTCGAGGATTGCGGCGAGGACGCGGGAGAGAGAGTAATTGCTTTCTTGCACCTAATCAACGACAGAGAGGTTTTGCGGTTGTCTCTCACAATCATGCAGGTAGTTGCATATGAGCATATCCTTGTTGACATGATCCACATTGTAATTATTTGGCTTTAACATAATCCTATCTCGCAGCAACGTCTTGAATACGCCCGTCGTCATCAACTCTGAACAACGCCAATGCCATGGCATCGGAAAACAGCGATCCAGGAGGCCGCTTGACGCTCAGCATTCTTGTCAGATTGATGGCAGGGTCTGGTGACACAGGACTGACTGAAGCTGGGTCCGGTGACCTCGACCGCCTCGTATAAGACTGATACCTGTCCCCATTCCCATTCACGCCGGGCACATCCAGATTTTGGGACAGATTCGGGTGCCGCCAGCGGTCATTAGAACTTGCAGACGAAGCCGGCGATGGCAACGCCCTCTCTTTCACAGCACTTCGCCTGTTTAAAGTGCCCGCAGACCTTTGTACGTTGCCGTTGGAGTTGGTAATCCCGAGGCCGCCGTTCATGCTCAAGCCCTCCATCTGAGCAGCCATTGGTCCGATCTCGCCTGGGGGCGACAGCGGCCGCCGCGGACTGAGGCCCCTTCCTCTCATTGGCGATTTGGACCTTTCCCCATTCATTCTCATATTCTCGTAGAGGTTGGCTGGGCCGGGAGATACTCCTCGAGAGGCATCCTTCTTTCGGCTGTCTCTGTCCAGCAGTTTCCAGACACTTTCAAGCCAGGCGACCTTTTCCATGGGCTTTGTCGAGCGGATGGGGAGAACCTCGGCGCCTGTCATTTCACGAGTCGGCCAGGGGAAACTCACAGCCATCTCGCGGAGAGTCTGACTGGTAAGTTGGCGGAGTACGATCCGGATTTGCGGTTCGATGTTTGCTTCGGGAGGGAAGTGCCTTACTGACTGTTAGCAAGCCTTGTCTACAAAATGACAGTCAGGGATACATACCAGTCACGACGTTGCTCGAGCCGGCTAGCAATCTGTACCATGGCTCCAACTAGCCTACAGTTCATTGTTAGCAACAGAAAATGGAACAGCTGCAAGGATTAGAGTCTTACCACTCGATGGCGACCTCATCAGGCACAGATTTGGCGTTGTTCAACAGCCAACCCAGCATCTCGGGGGATCCGGACAGGTTCAAGATCGGAATGCTCCTCTTGTCATGCTCCCGGTTCTGTAGTTTCATGATAAAGTCGTTGTACTCTTTCATGGCCTTCAACTCCAGGCCGGCGAATTTGCCACCCGTCAGCGCATGGCAGATCTCATCACCCAAGGCGATACCGGCCTTGATGCCACTGTTCAGGCCACGGCCAGGCCAAAAATGCACCGTCATGGCCGCATCACCTGCCACGGCAACAAGAGCGTGGGGCCTGGTCACTGATGACGAGTCCGACAGCGGCAGCATATGAACGCCCTCTCTCACGGCTTGAACCACAATCGGAATCCGCACAACATTGATCACCTCACTCTCCTTGAAACCAAACAGCTTCAGCCCGTCCTCAACCGCTTTCCACAACGGCGAGTTTCGGTCCTCGGAGGGGGCAAAAACCCTGCCTTCGTCGAATCCCTCCGGGATGCTCCCATCTGGCCGTCTCAGACAGGCGGGACGGCCAAAGTGGATGGGCTGGCCGTCCACGCTCACCATCTTGTGCCATTCCTCCTCGGTAAGCTGCATGTTGAGGTAACCTCTCCCGTCGTGATCGCTGGCGTTCAGCAGATACCTCGTCTGGCCCAGCGTCAAAAACATGTTGAGGGGCTGGCTCCACGGAAGACCGTTCCTCGCTCCCCTGTCAAACGCCAATCCCAGCGCATAACTCTTTCCCCTCTCCGTCTCGTACCCGTCGAAATAGCTTTTTCTGACCCAGGACGCCGCGCCGTCCGTGCCCAGAAGCACATGAAAGTCACCGCATTTGCCGGCTGCCAGCTCCTCCCTGGTAACACCCTCGGCGTGCAAGTGAATCAAGCCGGAGAACTCTTCCGTCTGGCAGTGCTTGAGAAAGCGATCCTCGACCTTTCTGATTTGGATATTGGCACTCCCGGGCCACACTCTCTCCGGTCTGCCTGCGAACAGCGCTTCATATGACCTTGGCGATAGCAAGTTGGTGACGGTGTCTTGGAGGGTGACGACCTGATCTCTCCTCTTGGCCGTGGCAGGGTAGTCAACCTTTCCCTCGGGGGTGACGATCCACCTCCTCTCCCAGACATGAACTTCCACTTTGCCTCTGCCGCGCTCCGCGAGAGATATGGCCGACGCCAAGCCGGTGGGACCGCCGCCAACGATGCACACCCTGAGTCGGCCGGAAGGGTATGGGAATCTGATCAGCTCTCCGGGCGGCAGCGGAGAAAGATTTCTCTGCAGGGCAGGGTCGAAGAAGAAGTCCAGCACGGCTCGCGCCCGGTCTGTGTATGGGTTCTCAGGCACACGGGCTTTGATGAGCATGAAGCGGACGGCCTGAAGAAGCGGGGTGACGGTGAAGGAGGAGTGGCGGTTTCGGTAGAGCAGGCATTGGACCGCATAGGCCAGGGCAGGTACAGTCTTGTTGTAAGATGGGTCGCCTAGGATGGCCCTCAGTTTGCTGATGGTGGCCGTGTCCCCGCTCATGGAGACGATTCGGAGAAGGAAGATGCGGGATCGCTCAATGTCTGAGCGAGAAACGTCCTCGGCTCCCCAAGCATCCTGGTATACTTTGGGGAATAAGATGACGTCCTCATCTTGAGGGTTTCCATTGGTGCTAGAGGGGCTACCAGCAGCCCCCGTTGCCGGGGTGGAAGATGGAGTAATCTGGACTGAGGGCGGCGGGGATGAGAAGGGTGAGGAGGAGAAGCTGGCGCTGAGACGATCTCGCAATCTGGTGCCGCTTGGCGGGCTCAAATTTGAGCCCTTGCCTCCTCCCAGCATCTTTCCGGCTGGTTTCTGTTTACGTCTGGATCGAGCTGCGAAGAAGGGCTGTCCGTGCTCTTCCGAGGACAAAGAGGGCGGAAGTGTTTGTTTTGAGTGAGAATCTAATGTGGATGTTAGTAACCGCGTTGACAGTTTGGTCGGCATTTTGACTGCAATCTGAGAATGCGCAAGGTTTGGTTCAAGTCCTGGCAACGGAAACAACTTACAGGGCAAGGACTATTATTGGGTTGTGATTCAGTTGTATTTATTACACGATGTGGGTTGGGCTTGAAAGGTCAACACCTGGTTCATCGGGTTGTGACGAGATGGCGTCGGGTGCCTGAAAATGCCAGATCAGACCAGCAGGAAGCGTGGCACGACTGAAAAGGACATGTGGGTAAGGTATCAACCACAGTCAAAGGACAGAAACAAAGGGGTCCTCGCCTGACTTTTCTAGCTAACCTGCCGCCTTTCCAGAAATACGGGCAGCAGCCAGGGACAAAGAATGATTCTGGGCTTTGCCCCCATGCCCATGTTCCATGATCTGTGATGGGATGGTTGGTCCCGGGCGGCAGTGTTACTCGCCAACCACCTTGGCGGTACTTGAGCCCTCCGGCCGCAGCTTGGATCCGTTCGTAGTGCATTTCACGTCTAGCTTTTGCTAAAAGCCGGCGTCAATGCCATGTGTCACGAGCTCAGGACAAACGAGCGTCTAGCCAACTACCTAATTATCAGATGACTCGTGGGATATCTGCTGTCGGATTTGCGAGTCCGGCAATGTCTGATATGGCAGAAGTCGGCCATGGAATTTGCGTCTGCGGCGTCAAGCATCGGGGAAGGGTAGCATCTGACTGTGACACCAAGATTCTCGGCCAGTGAGGGTGAAGGCGGCTTGCATTTTCCTGCGTGTTTGCCATGTTGGTGCAGCTCAGCGCAAAACAGAATCTGATAGGTATCATTGATAGCTGTTGAAATGCCAGCCGTTTCACAGTGGGACAGCTGGCTGGATCCTCACCCGGCTCATCACCCATCCATGCCAAGAGGGGGGCTTGGCTTGAAAGCCAGCCTTCTGAGTGGTGAGACACGTCTCCACGTTGCTGGATCGTTCCGCGGTCATCTGACTGTGCCAGGTCAACAAAACAAGTCAACTAAGTACAAACGCACAAGTTCCAGGTTGGTGAGATATTCTGGTCTCGATGTCCACTGAGGGTGGATATCACCAGGGAAGGGCAATTGCCATCCAGACGCCGGCTCACGGGTGCGTCAGTTGCCGCGTCTATCTGTACCACAGACAGCCACTTTAGCGATATGCTCCGGACCCAGCGCTTAAATGTTCTATATTTACCCTACCAAAGAGCCCAGCACCCACTTATTAGAACTACCCGACTCCGCCACCCCAGTGGAACCCGTTTTCTCTGCAGGGCGAGAGACAGAGAATTCAAAAATGTCATCCATTCTTTTCATGGCTACAGGTTGGTATGTCACGTGTCGTCGGTCGAATCAGGTATCTGGGTATCTGTTCACGATAAAATTTGATTTTCTTCATTCCTAGGTATTCACTCTATCTACCAAACCACCTGGTAGCTTGATCAACGGCAGGGCTCGGACAGCCATTCATTCTAACCTCCCTCTGTTTTTGCTCACCAGTTCTCACCCTCAGTCTAGCACCTGGCGGTCTGGATCGCGTACACAGTGGTGCACCCGATATTATTGCAGGCGTTGGGGTCGCTGCAAGGGAACGAAACAACCGCAGTGGGGAGAGCCCCATCGCACCCGCAAGGACGAGTAAGGACCGAGGTTGTTGTGCACTGAGGAACGAAGCAGCTCTTGCATGCCGTGGCCGTCTGAGTGATAGTTGGGCAGGCGGCGCCACAGGGCTTGGTGAGTGTCGAAACTGAAGTCTGGGTCACGGTGGCGGTGGCGGTGACCGTCTGCTTGGTAGTTGACACAGCAGTGGTGACGCTTGTGACAGTGCGAGTCGCTGTATCGGTCGTCGTGCTGACGGTAGTGATGGTGCGGACGACAGTGACGCTGACAGTTGAAGCTGGAGGAGCGGGAAGAGTGATCGTCGACGTCGCGGTCGCTGTGATGGTCTTGGCATCGGTTTCGGTCTTCGTGACGGTAGCCGTTACTGTCTCTGTTGGAAGACCAGGTCTGCCAGTCCGCACCGTGGATGGTGTCAAGGTAATTTGACCCAGAATGCCACTGTCTTATGGTAAGCATTGCACGGGTTTTGGGATCAACACGAGTGACAGGGCTTACCTGGCGGCGAGACCGAGGATAAGAACAACGTTGGAAAGCATTTTGAGTGATCGAACAAAGGGGTCTGGAGATGGGTATCTTGGAAAAATCAAGTTGTCTACCGTTGGGTCTGGCTCATTCTTCCTCCCGCTGCCTTGTCAAGACTCTTATAGTTCGTGACAACAACAGTGCTGGCCGTCGAGCTGGTATTTGGAGGCCGACATCTTGGCAATGGTAAATAAGCTGACTTTGCATATTGACTTATATTTCACGGAACATCCGCATTCAGTCAATAGACCACCCGTGTTGCTATAAGAAGGCATTCAGGGAGCATTAAACGAGCCGGTATAACCTGGTCGTTGGGTTCCTACCTATTTTCTGGTCTGTTCACTGTGCGTCGTCTGGTCCAGATCGCACCTGGAATTGAACATGAGCCAATCACATTGTTCGCCTGGTGTAAGCTGTTGTATGCCGTGTATATTGCCGTTGCAACCACGACGCTGATTTGGCCGGGACCGTTTGTCAATACAATTAAGCGGCTAATATACCCCTTCTCGTTTCCAGGAACCAAAAAGGTGATTCAAGCATCAGAGTTGCTATAAATACCAATGCGACGAGAAGTTGCAGCTAAATACAATTCATTGCCCGGAAGCGTCCGTGTTACCGACAAAGCTGATCAGAGCCCTGCCAGACCATGCCCGTTATCCCCGACATCGGCATCCCTTTTCTTGTGATCAGGCAGATCCAAGGAGGTAGGTGCACTGCTTTACCTACGACTTTACCCCGGAATCCTCGGAACCCTGGTGCTCTGGGCACGAGTTCTATACAGTCTCTCCATGTGCACCGCACATATCCTTGTTATGACCCCCTCTGGGCTAGATGGTGATGTGGCTTGGGTATTGCTCGGTCCGTTGCTGATGGAACTGACTCCCTACGCCACAGAGCAAGGCATCCTGCAAGCTTACATCGTCGATATCATGAGGATCGCCGGGGTTTGGAGGGGATTCTAGGGCGTGGGCAAGAATACTCTAGGTTCCCCAACCTCGCAGTCCATGCTAGAGCCCCTTTCCATGATTCCTGAGTTGGATATCAGACTGTGAATTCATATGGGTAAGTAAGTTGCTTGTGTCTGTGACTCTGGATGGAACGATGGCCCATCATGCAAATTGGAACATACCAACATTAAGTACGTGATATCCGGATTCTTGTTCAGTGTGACGTTCGATTTCAGGTGAATAAGATAGGCGGACAAGTGGGTGGCTAGGTGTGTCAAGGAAAAGATCGGGGTTGGAAAAGACTTCGATGAAGAGGCTTCTGAGCTGCTGTGGGGTGGAGGATAACTGTTTGAGTATAGGAACTTGGGATCGTACTCTTCTGTCTATCATAGCTACATCGGTAGGACGGGCGATCATCTTAAAGCCCCAAGTTGACAAGGAAGAAGGACACACCGAACGCGCTGGATCCTTTGTCATTTCAGTTCGTGTTGTTCGCGTTTTTTGGTGTCAGTAAAATCTTCGCTGTCTGGGGCGGGCCTGAGAAATGGACGTGTCTATTGTGTATACCTTACTAGTAGAGGGCTAGGTAAGGTAAGGTACCTAGGTAGTCAACACTTTCGTGTCAACCTTGGATTGTATTACGTGAGTTTGTGTTTTTGTGCTTTGCAAATTGCTTCAGTTTCAGGGCAAGGCCAAGGCTTTTGTGTTGCTAATGTGTACGCTCAGGGGCTCTCTGTGTTAATATCGTTTAGGGGTACCTTATCGCAGAGCCAGGGTGTACAGCCAAGACTTTTGTGTTGGAAGCGTGTTCACCTGTATCGCCAACTGCTCAGTCTTGGATGCGTTCTTACAGCTGAAATTGTTCTTCTCAAGGCATCCATGATCCATCCCGGTATTGGACTCTGCATTATGCCTTGCCTATCCATTTGGGGATGCAAGTTCACACAGTCGGAACACGATTGCCTTGCCGCGCAATGATTGAAACGCAACGCCTTAAGCTGAAGGCGCCAGGGGATGTCAGTTGTCAATGAGGAGGACATGTAAGCGCCGGCCTTCCGCCGCAGCCACAAAGTGGTTTATGCTGTCGGCATCGCTCCAATTTTCCATTTCTTTTCGCTCTTGCAATTGTGAAGTGCATTTTAGAGAGATTTTCTCCAATAGTTCTGATCAGCGCAAACAAAAACATCAGCATTTCGCTCGACACGCCAGCCAATGGCGAGCTGGGAAAGTATTCCTGTCTTCCAGTTTGATACCCAACAGCCCACGACGCCGCTGATTAAGTCAACAACAGGCTCTGGAATCGGAGACGGCAATGCTGGAGAGAATACACAACAACAGACAACATTCCGGCTCCCAGAAATGGACTGGACATCCCGGAGCAGTAAAAATGAACTGGCAGTAGCCCGCCGAGTGGTAGAAGACAACAGCATCGTTTCTCACTGGATCGACCGACACTTACAACACAATTTCTATGACCAGGCAGAACTACCATCAACGCCGACTGGAGATCTGTTTGTTGGAATTCGCGACGAGGAGATTCCTGCTGGATGTGAAACGGAAAACAGACTCGTCATCGGCCAGACTTACTTTATTGATGATCATCCTGCGTTGGAAAAGGCAGACTTCTCACTAATGCGTGAGGGACGGCATTGGCAGGATGGTCCGACCATGGCCGTTATTGACTCATCTTCCCGGAACTGTCCAGAAACTTCCCAATATGCCATACAAAAGTATGAGAAAATGTGCAAAGAGGTTGATGAAACCTCTGAGTTATCCCAGGCGGCCACATGGGGAACACAACCTCTGGGCTGGCCAACCACCGACTCTGGACCAGAACAAGACAAGACAAGAGGAGTCTTTCTCAGACGGGTTTCCCATGCACCGACTGTCGCTGTTCCACATTCTCCCCGCGCGGAAGCTCGGCTGGTTATGAAAGGTCACATTGACGAGCCTTTCAAGCACTCGGACCAGAGCTCTCAGGACACCTCTCCCTGGTATCCTACTCCAATATCCTCTCATGGTAGATATTCCCAATCGCAACCTCCATCGCAATCTCTACCAAGTCAAACCCGGACTCAACTTCCGATCAACCAGTTGGAGGACGGAATTCGCATCAAAGAGGAAGAAACCCACGACGAATTTTCGGTGTATGGAGACTCGCAATCCAGTCAGGATGACGATGACACTGTTCACTTGAACCCAGAAGTAGTAGGGCGGTCACCGGTAATATCGGAAGAGGATTTTCATGGTCCTCACGTAGATGATACCGAGGAAGACACTCCTATTACCAAGGGGCCACCTCCAAAAGCATACCTCTTACCACCAGAGCCATTCATGGAATCTGATGCCTTCAAGCATAGCATGCTACCCCCAAACCGTCCTGGGGCAATAGATCGGCAGGATAGCGTGGATTTGTTTGCAAATATGCCGCAAGATATTGCCCCGACATCAAAAGTGCGGAAGAATCCAAATGCCGAGCCTTCAGGCAACATCAATGGTGCGACACTGCGGGTTCTGACACATATCGTTCCTGTCCAGGCAAGAGTCGGGCAGACAGGAGTGGCCAGGTTTAGGTTGGAGCTCCTATCCATTTTAAAAGCCATCAATCGCGTTGACAGTCCCGGTTCCTCGGACTCCAGAGACTCGAACTCGGAAAATGAACAAGACCAACGAGAAGACTTCGAAGAAAATGGTGCTCAAGTTGATAGTAAGGACGAGTCAAGCGGCCATGCTGGCATCGATGGCACTCAGCAAATTCACCGGTGGGCTTTGCCGGGGTATCCCCAAGGGGATGCAGACGGTCGATCACGAAAACGGAAAGCTGACGACGACGGAGAGGGCGATGGAAACGATGCGAAGAGACCATGCCAAAACTCTTTGGTGGCACTCAAAGGCCGAAGTTTTGCTTGCCCGTATCATGTATACGAACCTAATCCCGGGCAAAATCCATGTTTTTCAAGAAGCCTAGGGGAAAACAAAGTATACAAAGGAATGGCCCGGTTAAAGTAGGTCCCGCTTACAACGAACAACAGATGTCTATAGGTGTAACACCAGCGCTAATCGTCGCTTTTAGACAGCACTTGACCCGGAAACACATGAGTTCCAGACGGTGCCCGAGGTGCTGGATCTGTTTTGACAGTAGAGAAAAAGAAAACCAGCACCGACGGATCCTTCGGTGTACCGAAAAGGCGAGGCCAAGACAGGGGCAGTTTATGGCCGTTGATCTTGAGGGCATGGTCAACACCTGGAATGTGAACGCTGCGAACCCAGAGCAGAGCTGGTGGGAAATATTTCAGCTTATTGTCCCGGGTATGCAACAGCAAGATCTCTCGGAACTGAAAAGACGATATCCACATGCTCCCTGTAAGTGGCTCCCCTTCTTCGCATTATGCCCCCTTTGGAGAGCGAAAGGCAACTCAACTGAGGTCAATTTCTACTCAAACAGACCGCGCTGTACCCGCCGACAATGTCTTACACACACACACGCCAACTTTGATTATGCCGCCTGTTCAGATCGACCATTTAAATCCACTGTTTCCGACGTTGAATGACTTCTTTCCCTCCAGAAGTGGCGATTTTGATCAGCAAATTTCCAATCTGTAAGACGTCCTTCATCTACCTACCTACAAGCAAGTCAAATACATTTGCAAATTTGTTGTCTGTGAAACTCACCAAGATGTAACACAGCACTGAGCTCTCCTCTCAGGCTCCTCCGGCCGTGACCTTTCCTTTACCTTCGCAATCAACCAATCAGTCACAGGTCTTTTCCGTCCCTATTTTTGGCCTTGAAGCGCCACATTCCGGGGAACAGCTGTACCCGCAGCCTGCCACTGTGACACCTTCAGACATGTCACTCTTGGAGCAGATGCTCCATCCTGGCCCATCACACCAGCAAGCAGCTTCCAATCCAAACACATCAATGAAAACTGTGGATTCCTTATCACAGTCCACAAACAGCAACGCACTGGCAGAGTCTTCAAGAGCAACATCATTCCTCACAGGCGCCAACGCATCAGACAGCGATCAGCAGTCTAGTCACAGTCTTCAACAGCTTCAGCGGAGAAATCAGAGGCTCGGTGAAAGACTTCAGCGTGCCGAAAGAGCCTATGAGCTTGCTCAACTCGGGAGCCAGGCTGCCCGTGCAAATCTAGGGCAGGCCGACACGCTTCTGGAAGATCTCATGGATTGTCGGAGTATGCCTGATGACATCTACACGGGTTTGGAGAAGCTGTCAAAGATGATTCAAACTGCTGTAGCCAGTTTGAAAAAGGGGGTCTGATTTTTTACGTAGGTAAGGTAGCTGACTTCCATTGGTTCTTCATGATTCAATCATAAGGCTGGTGGCTTTGGTGGTAGCGTGATCTTATACTCTTAAGAATTCCACATCTTGTTTCCTTGGAAACCCCTCCTTCAAGATCCCATACACTCCACTGGATAAGGTATGCCACCAGTTTAATCCAGGGGCTTTCTGCCATAGACAACATAGCTGTAGAGAAAACGAGTTAGATCAAGGTCACAAGAATCTCATGCGCTTGAACAGCATGACTCACAATGGATGATACGCCCTCACGTCTCCGCTATCCAGCTCGGCTATCGCTTTACCAGACAGCTCCTTGATCTCTGCATCGTTCAACCCCGCGGTGCGCAGATACGCGGGCATTCCCTTCTCGATGAAGTTTTGGAACACCCCGCGTCCCAGTTCGCCAATCTCCCGATCTCTCTCGCTCTCGTGCCAACTGGTTGTGAGCAAGCCGGGCTCCGCCAATCGCTCCTCGACATCCACAAAGCCAATCTCCTCGAGCCACCTCTTGTAGTTCTTCGACTTGGCCATGTCGTTGCCGGTCTTGAGCGAGCCCTGGCTGAAGAGATTGACGGCCTTTTCGAACGACGTGCCCGAAGCGGAACCATCAGGGGATTGAAGATCGACGCATAGGTCCTGGAGCTCGATGTAACCCCCTGGGGTGAGGTTGTCAAAAACGGACTGGAAGACCTTGGTGGGCTGGGTGAAGCAGCTGAGAATCATGCGAAAGTG
Organism: Triangularia verruculosa; assembly: GCA_033296885.1. NCBI lineage: Eukaryota > Fungi > Ascomycota > Sordariomycetes > Sordariales > Podosporaceae > Triangularia > Triangularia verruculosa. Next base: position 164,986 of record MU863913.1, on the reverse strand, counting down.
GACATAGTCGAAGCTGACGCCAGGTGCAAAGGACCAAGGCCCATCCTGAGCGTCGATGTTGCTCTGAAAAGTGCAGTTCGAGGGCACAGGATTCAATGCAGGGGTTATGGTGTCGATGTCGACGCCGGTGACGCGGGCGGAAGGGTGTTGCCTTGCTGGATAACAGCTTGTTAGACGCCGACCACGCCGTCACGGAGTCAAGAAGAACAAATGAGCCTCACCAAAGTGTATTGCCCATATGCCAGTGCCGGTGCACACGTCGAGTACATTCTTGGGTTCGGTGATGGGTGCCCAGGCAAGCTTTCCCTCGAGAAGCTTCGTGATCAGGACGTATTGATTGTCTGGTTTTTAGGTACTTAGTCTCTACTCTTCTGGGCTCGTATTGGAGGCAGCTCCGAGGCTTACCGAGCCGGTCTTTCTCCTGTTTGTCATTTGGCAAGAGATATTCTGCGTAACAAGTCAGTTTGACGAGATTGAGTTGTAATTGAGAGACAACATACTCTCGGGGTCTTGGAACGTTCTTTCTTCGGCAACTTTGGAGTCAGAATGAGAGGCCATTTCGCTGTTCCCCGGATGCACGTGTCAGTAACGAAGAAACGGTCCACTTCAGGAGTTCAAGACGCATACCTGGATGAACTCTGTGTGATAGGTGGATGGATCGTTAAGCCAGAGCTTTCAATGATCGGTGTCAGAATGATAGAGACTAACACGAAACGCAAGAGGTTCTTCAGAGGTTCACCGACTTATATATGGAAGTTCTTAGTCCGAAAACTCGGACCGCAGTTATCCTGCAGGGCTGCAACCGAATGTGATATTGGAAACACCTAATGCAGTGTGACCAACCCTACTCAGGTCCTCAGGAAAGGATTGACCAATGCGAAAGCATTTTAAGTAGAGGAGTGTCGAGTTACATTGTGGCGTAATGGAGCCAGTTGAAGGACTACCTAAGTACCTACCTTAATATGCTGCAACCGGAAAATTGCCTACGGCATCGAGAATACCTTACAATCACGGCGAAAAGGTGAATATACAGCTGTTGTCTTTGAAATGTCTCATACTTCGGGTGTTTCTAGTCGAAAGGTTGGCATCTTAATCGGTTGGAGTTGGTTCCACACGAATCCTTCGCTGACGATACTCCGCCTAGGTAGGTACTAATAAGATCCATGCGCCACTAGCCAGCGGCACGTACCAACAACATTCGTAATTCCATGCGGGCGCGGGGCCGGGAGACTTGTTGATTACCGGCAGGCCCTTTGATAGGTACCTAGGAAAGACCTGGGAATTCAAGCTTCCCACTTTTTATGACAAACAAGTGATCTCTAGGTATCCAAGAAGAGTGTGCTTTTAGAGCTTCACTCTCCCTCCCTCTAGTTCCTTCCACTGCACTTCGCCGAATGGCTCATATGTGTCGCCATTCAACCAGAAAAGAGCGTCGCCCTGAACTTTGCTCGGGTTCACACTCTGCTGCCTCAGGAAATGTTTCTGCTGCTTGTTTGTCCCCGTTGTCTGTTCGCCGACACCATTGACAACTCGCAAGAACAGGGGAACAGCATACCGCGGCAGCTTTTCCCGTGCATGCTTGGCCAAGCCAGCCATAAGCTCCCGGCTCAGATTCGGACTATCGAAAGCAATGGCGGCGCAGCCTGCTCTTCCATCGTGGTTGGGTAGTTGTACACCGTAAACGTTAGCTTCTTGGACGTTAGGATGCATTCCCAACGCTTGTGCAACCTCGGCAGTCGACACGTTCTCACTCTTCCAGCGGAAAGTATCACCGATACGGTCCGAGAAAAAGATCAAGCCATCTGAATCCCAACGAAGCACATCTCCAGACCGAAACCTGGATCCATGGTGGTCAGTATGTGAACAGAAAGCCCCATGAGCTCAGGGGTTCAGGGGTTCAGGGGTAAAGTCAAGAACTGTGGGGCCAAACATACCAAGCGTCCCCCTTTTTGAACACGTCCCTCATGATCTTGGAATTTGTCGCCTTCTCGTTGCCAAAGTACCCCTGGAATCTCTTGTTGACATCGTCGGCGGGTAAGCTCACTAGGAACTCACCCACATCCCCGCTCTTGACGCGTTGACAAAATCCAGTCTTGGGGTCTCTCCAGGGCATCTCTGTCTCGTCGTCAATTTTGACGATGGCTGACCGAAGTCCGATGAAGGCTTTGGAAAGAGCACCATACCGGCCGATGGCACCTTTACCAAATGCGTTGCGGCTCAGATTCCACAGCCCGATGGCCCCTTCAGTTGCCGCGTAGAACTCGTAGATGGTCTAGGCAGGTTGTTGGCAGGCTGTAAACAAACAACAATGAAGGAAGGGGAACTTACATCGATACCGAACCTCTGCTTGAACTTATCCCACACATCTGGCCTAAGTCCATTGCCAAAGGCAACTCTGACGTTGTGCGCCTTGTCCAGATTTTCACCAGTCACTGGATCTATCTCAGGGGGTGCAACGGTGAGGTAACGGCATGTCTCGCCGACATATTGAATGATGGTGGAGTTGGTCTCGCGCACTTCCTTCCAGAACGTCTTTGTGGAAAACTTCCTGCCAATCGAGAGCGTTGCACCGGTGAACAAGACACTGCAGACACCCAAACAAGAGGCAGAACTGTGGTACAGGGGCATGCACTAGATCTTGAGTCAGCATGACCATCGACTGTAGAGACAAAATATCACGACAAAACAACTTACCGTATAGAAGATGTCATCTTTTCTCAACCCCGTTCCCTTGGAGCACAACCCAACAGCAGTAAAGATCTTGGCCCAGCTGACCACGGCTGGCTTGGGCATTCCCGTTGTGCCACTGGTGTAGATCAGGATGGCCATAGCGACGTAATCATCCTCCTTCCTCAGCTCATCGTCAGCTCTCTTTCCTTCCACCACCTGGGCCTCCCTCTCGACTTCATCCGTCACAACGATAAACTCCATCCCTGCCATCTTCTCTCTCACATCCTCCGTCAGCGCAACAGCCACGCGGGAATCAACCAGCGCCAACTTGGCCGTGCTTTCCTTCAAGCAGTGCGTCAAGGCCTGGTCCCTGAGGTTGTAATTAATGAAGGCCGGCTTTGCTCCGACACTCCATATCGAGAACCACAAGATCATGAACATGGCGGAGTTTTGGTAGTTCAAGACGACAACATCCCTCTTCTTGACGCCCTTGACCTCCCGCAGCCAGGTGCCCCACTGCAAAACACTGTCGTAGGTCTCCTTGTACGTCCATGATCGGCCCTCAAAGAGCATGAATGGGCGGTTGGCGGACGATGTGTCGAGTGCTTGCTTCTCGAGAACGTAAAAGAAGTTGATCTTGCCGGACCGGACAGCCTTGATGATGTTCAAGATGGATGAGCCGGCAATTCGGGCGAACAAGATATCGTGAGAAAGTGAGAGACGGGCGGATAGGTAGGCCGAACCTGCTGCCACGCCTGCCGCGGTGAGAGCCAAGGAGGCCATTGTGTCTCTTTTTCCCTGGTCAAGCTGCCGATGAAGCAAAGAGTGGCAACTGAGGGCTTGATGATTTCGTGCTAAAAGTGAAAAATGACATCTTGAAGTGATCGGCAGCAATGATACACGGGCAGTTATTGTTCTGGACTTTCAATGCTGCTAATCCGATTAAGGCGAGGCCACCCCCCTGGAATCCTTGTTTCTAGATACCAAAAGTGAGGGGAAGCCGGCGAGCTGACAAGATACCGAGGCATCTTGTGCTCGTTGCAAGCGACAGGTACTTGACCACCTGGCCAAGGATGGAAAGGTACGCGAAGCGAGAGAAACGCTGAACGTGGGGAAATGTGGAGAAATCGAGCCCACGCGCGCGGTCGATAACCTCGCTGAACCAAAAAAAAGCATTGAGTGTGAAACATGTCTTTGTTGTCTCGTTGAATAGGCCCACTTCCCCGCAAAACACCGTTTTTGCTTGGCGGGTTGGGCGACCCCTTTTCCCCAGACTCTGGGCGTTTTCAGGTGGGGAATTGGAGGGTTTTGCAGCGCCAACCAGTCTTTGACATTGATGAGAACATGGGCTGCGGTGCTGGTGATAAGTAGCTATTGAATACCTTCACTTCACATGGCCTTGAGCATTGGTCCAGCCTCGGTATGTTTGCCGATGATACTTAACGCGCGAAAATTTTCATAAAATGCCCAAACCTTGTCTATATAGGTACCTGGGTTTAAACCAACAAGATCTGAAAATTCCCATGTACGCCACTGACGCATCTAATCATTGAGACCAGCCTCTGAAGCACTCACTGGGTGTAAGCCCTGCTACTTGAACCACCTGTCCACGTCGATCCAGTCATGGTCACCAAGTCACGTCTTGGCTTGTTGTAGTACACTCGCCTTGACGACCGCTCTGTTCTTCTTGATCGGCTGTGGCTCGAGTAATAGTGCCTGCGTTGTGAAGGCCTGACAGTCCGTACAAGTGCGCGAAGCATTGGCACTGACGCGGCCATGATAGTTACTGCTGCCTCGGAATTTCCCCATATCACAAGTGTGACCCCGTCATCTAGCAGAATGTCAGTCTTGACCTCTGCCTACCTTGGGTACAAAAAGAGAAGACAACGTACGTGGAAAATCCCGCCCTCCAAGTTCAGGCAGAGACGAGCACTTGATGAAAGCCGATGCTGCAGCGCTGTTCCATGGCCGTTAGTTTATGCTGAGCGAACAGCACCCGCAGAAGAAAACGTACAAAACGCCCATACTCATTGCCAGTGCCACGCCAATCTTCTCCTTTGTCTGCATCTGCAGGTTCATGATGATCTTCCAGGGAATGATGGCCAATACCAAATCCATGACTCCCGAGTAAGCTGCTGTTCGTCAGCATCATCATGCATCACAGCAAGCTGGGTACCTAGGAGAGATTAGAAGCATACCGCTCGCAAAGATGCCATACGTGATGATGACATTCGGACTCCAACATGTTCCTCTCATGAACGGATGCCACGCCTTCTCGAGAGGCGTACACCCGACCCAGAACAACATTGCAGAGACCCCAAACAGCATGTTCATGCTCACTATGGCGAACCAGATAAAAACCCTGGTCTTTCCATGGATGCCATCGTGAATCATGAGCAGCGAAATGGCAAACGAGGTCTTGGACCAAGCTTGGCTGCAGATGGCCAGCGTCATGGTGATCTGGCCGATGAGGAACATGTCGTTGAGGTTTTGAAAGGGGATCTGCCAGAAATGCTTGCCGTAGCCGAGGTCGATGGCCAAGTTGGTGGTGATGGCGGACCCGAGCAAGGCCAGCTAACTCTCGCTTGTCAGCACTACGAACGGTGAGAAAAGGCGAGGCGAAACATACCCAAGCGGCAATGGCAAACCAGTCATCTGCGTGAAGTCGTCGATGTCTGAGCACCTTGCAGTAGAGCCTCAAGAGCAAAAATAAGAGCGAGGCCCCGCTCAGCACCCAGACTGATATCTTGGTGGTTGGCCCAAGATCATCATATCGATGTTTGCCTGGACCGAAGAAGAAGCCTGGGAATCCTGTCCCGTTCCTGAATCGCGATGGTGTGCTCGGGTCGGTGTCGTTGTCGTTGGTAGGGAAGAAGGGGAACGTTCCGTTGCTTGTTGGAAGGCCGTTCATGACTAACCTCTGAGGAGGATCGATTGTGTAGTCACCCGAAATGGATCTTGTTGACAACGTGATAAGACGGGACGAAATAAGAGCATCTTGAACATGACGGGCAACATCAGAGAAAAAGCGGGAAGATATGAGATGAAATGATCGCAGTCTATGAGCATCAATTGGGCTTCACTCCTGGTAAACACAGACCCCGGAGATATTGACGATCACACGGGTCATCAGAGAGACACATTTCAGACAATGCGCATTACCAGTCAAGAGTATTCTACCAGCCTGCGTGCCTGCCTTGGTGCCCCAAGTTAAACCTGGCAATAACCAACTTGGTGAAAGGAATGGAGATAGCTAAGTAGTTGAAAGTTGGGCGATCGAGCTTTCGATATGCCGGTACCAATGATGAAACGTGTGCCGGGGGTGGTCAAGCACCAAGGTTCCCAAGACTCGGAATGCGACGTTGATTCTATAAGTAGCTGTCCCATTCGGAAGAGCCGAACTTCGTGACCGTAGGTGCCCGAGCGTTCTGGAATGGGAACAGTGTGTCGATCATACAATTGGGGGTAAAGGGACTAGAAGAAGCCGGATGCGAATGCCTCTCGAGAGACGGAGATTGCCATATAGCCTCAAGTTAAGTCCCGAAAGATCTAGACCGGTCTGGTAGGCTGTTTTGGTTTGGTTTTACTATCACTGTTTTGTTCTTCAGCATGATGGCAAACCACAAAGACAATGCTTGGGTTCAGTCGCCTTCTCCCATTGAACTACCTCTTACTCCTACATATTACCTCGGACTGCCCCTAGTACCTTATCCAGCACGCCGGTCCATCAATCCATCCATCCATCCATTTCGCATTCCTTCCTTCAACTCGCATTTGGGTATAAATATTGTCTCGCTCCTCCTCGTCCTCCTCGTGCTGCTGTAATAACGGATCGCAGGCGGTGTAAAGGCAAACGCAACGGTAGAACTAAAGCAAAAGAAGAAGAAACAAGGCTAGCTAGAATCCCACCTTTTGTCTTGAGGAATTACAAAAAATGATATAAGGAGCGAGCGAGAGAGCATTTGTAGCGAACCGACCAACCAAAAACGCACAAAACAAAACAAAAAAGGATTATGACACACATGTCCCACATGTCGCTTTCCCCATACAGGCACAGCTTCCCCGACGTCACCGGGCCGACCCGGGTTCAAAAGTAGCATGGCCTCGTTACTTGGAGCGCAACCCACTCCGTCGTGCTGGCCGTCATACGCTGAAGGCTTCGTGCTTTCTCTGCTCAGGCGTGGGGAGATGGTACCCTGGGTCATGTCAAGGTCATATCGGTTGCCCCTTCCTGGCCTTGATCATGATCTTCATCTCCATGTCAAAGAAAAGTGAACCCTCTCGCCGTCGTGTGGCTGGTGGACCGGCGCCGGTATTGCAGAGAGGAATGAGGACGCTCATTTCCCGCCGTACTTGGGCATCTTCTTAATATTGTCCGATAGCCAGCCGAAACCCTCTGTCAAGCCCTCTCCGTCAATGGCAATGGCAGGCTGCACAAACCAAAGCTTGTCCTTGAGTTTAGCAAGTTGAAGCTTCTCGGTGACCTCGTTTGGTTTCATCGCTTTGCTCATGTCAGTATTTTTTTCTTCTTCAAGGCGCAACAAGAACGGCCAACACATACCACCGTCCACATCTTGCTTGTTGGCAAACACCAGCAGCAAGCAATCCGCCATTTCGCGATCATTGATGATGCGATGCAGTTCTGTCCTTGCCTCGTCAATACGAGCGTGATCTGACGAGTCCACCACGAACACCAAGCCCTGCGTTCCTATTTGCGTGTCATCAGCTTGTGGTTTTCAGTCTCTTCGGATGTCTGTCATGGCATACCGCTGTAGTAATGCCTCCACAATGGCCTAATCTTGTCCTGGCCACCGACGTCCCACATGTTGAATTTGATGTTTTTGTAGGTGAATGTCTCAACGTTGAAGCCGACGGTTGGAATGGTGGTCATGGTCTGGTTGAGCTTGAGCTTGTAGAGAATGGTGGTCTTGCCGGCGGCATCGAGACCCAGCATGAGAATGCGCACTTCCTTGGACCCAAACAGTTTGCCAAAGAGGCTCGACATGGAAAAGGCGGCGCCCATGTTTGCTGTGTGCTTCTGTCTTGTGTGCGCGCTTGTGTGGGGCGAGGAGCAGTGTTGATTGGAAATATGGCAGTGGAAATCGAAGGTATCGGGCGGCAACGTCGCGTGGGTATCTGTCTGTCGCGTTGACTTGATGGGTGGAATCGGAGATGTTGATGTTCAAAGAGACGCGCCCAGGACGAGGGAGCTGCGCGACGGGAGAGAAGGCAAACGGGCAGCGCTGAACCAAGTAAAGCAGAAGAGGAGGCCGGTGGTAGGTTGAGACAGGTCGAGGGGATTCGCCGAGGGTGAGCTGATGGGCGATACGGTGCTGGCGGGTCTGAATCGCGAAGGCGGAAATTGGGAAAATTAATTACTGTTAGATCGGGGCCAGGGATGGTTAGCACTGTTGCAACGACGGCGGATATGGCCGACAAACACCCAGGCAACGATGTTATTATGGGGCAACGGCTTTTCGATAGATCAGTCAATGGCAAGCAACAGCTGGAAGATCAAGACACTGAGGCAACTGGCCTGAGGCTCGACACAATCCCACAATCCCCTGACAGGGAAGGCAACACCTGCAGCAGCTTCGAAACTTTGATGCCCCAGAGTCCAAAGGTCCAGCCCAAAATTTACGGCCCCTGAAACGGCCAACCAATCACTGTGCTGGCCGCAGTCACTGGCGGCCCGTGCGCTCGGCTGCAACGCCGAAGAAGGTGGAGCCGTCGAACGGTCAACTTCATGTAGTACTGTGCCTAGCTATCATGCACTCTCTCTTTTACAGTCAGCTCCGGTATTCAACCACAAACCGGCGATCCACAAGTTGCAAAGTCACTCCGTTCTCTTCACCCTCGAATCTCAAGCTCACTTTTCCCGTCGACGCCTCTGCGCCCATGACCTCGGCCTTGTAGAACATGGTGCTGTCGGGGTAGAGTGCCAGCACCGTCTTCCCTTTTTCCAGCTCGGGAAGGTCGGTTCCTGGCTGCGGGAGCGGGATCATACTGCTTGCACTGGTGCGATACTCGACTCTCTGGTCTGGGGGCAAGTCCGGGTCTGCATCCTGTACCTTGTACCGTCGTGATTTTCCTTCGCCGAGAACTTGCTGTACCTTACCCAGCATCCACTCTGTGCTCTCGGAATTGTTGGCCGGCTTTGGCTTGAACACCACGTCCTGTAGTCGCGAGAAGACGTTGCGTGATCGCTGCAGCGCCGACCCAGATCCTATCCCTCCATCAGGCGGTACGCTGTCGGCCTTGCCTGGCGTGTCACGGTCTCCCCGTGGGGGAACGCTGTCCCGGTTGGCAGACCTGTCGCTTCCCCCAACACTTCCACCGAGCTTCCGCGTGTGGCCTCCAGCCGGGGAGGGAACGGGTGAATCACCAGCTCCATCAAAATCATACAGCGATGATGGGTCTTTATCACGCTCCTTTTCCCTCTCTCTTTCTCTCTCCCGTTCCTTCTCGCGTTCTCTCTCTCGTTCTCTCTGACCCATCCCTCTGGCTGAACTAGACCTTGCCCCACCGGAGAGCAGCCCGCTCGGCCGTTCTCTGCTACTTAGACTAGATGCGCCGGCAGACTGAGCCTCGGCGTCCTCCTTGGCCTTTACCAAGGCTCGCAGGATGGTGACAGTTTCGATGAGAGAGTCAATTTGCTGCTTTGATAAGTCGGCACCTTTGACGCTGCTCCGAAGCAGGGCATCCAGCTTGGCCTCCTCGGCGCCGATGTCAACCGAACTGCCGTCCTTGGATGACTTGGATTTGGTGATGTACTTTTCCTGGGCTATAATTCCTCTAAGTTCATCATTGCTGTTGTTCACTCCTTCAATCATGGTGCGCAGTTCCTCTTTGATGTTGGACCAGATGGCGGCTTCCTCACCCTGGGTACTGCCGCTGTTCCGGTTAGGCCCACGCGAGTTTCGGTTTCGTGAAGACATGATCAAGATAATGGCTGGGTATGCTGTGAGATCTGTGATATATGCGCCTCGGCGTGTTTCTATAGCAGCAACACCGTCAGCTATAGTTCAGAATAGATAGATGTAAGGCGAAACATACATGTTTGTATGGCTGGCTTCGGCTCCCTGCTGCTTGCCAGAAAGCGCAGCGTTTGTACGTAATTATTTTGAACGATTAATTAGTCAAGAAAAATCAAGAATTGGTCATGGAATCGTGATGGGCGTGGGAAAACCGCGCAGAAACATGGCAGATGGTGGAATGCGATAAGATATAAACGGATCAAAGACAAGGTCGCGACCATGTCGAGTGGCAGAATCGGCGTCGCGACTGGGCGGTGAAGGAGCTGTCAGACGAACGAGCGGCTTGACACGGAGACAGAACCCCGCACAGTCTGTTTACATACTCCTTCAGCGGGCCTCGCCAGGGGATCCCAAGCAATGTCTCTGGTGACGTAAAACGAGGGGCTGAAACTACGCAGCTCCCACCTCGAGAGTACATCGATAAATACCCAACTTAATCTGAACTTGACGCACGTTTGAGGTCTCTGGCTTGGCCGTCCTTTGCTTCTCACCACCGCTAGTTCAAGCGCATCAGCTCGGTCCATCCTTGTCCCAACGTTGCTGTCCTGACTCCGTCGCCCGCGATGCAAGTCCCTTTGATACGCCTCCAGTGCGGGGCCAACTCCTACGACTGGGGGAAGAAGGGTGCCGACTCTGCTGCTGCCAGATTTGCAGCCGCTACTCCTTCAGATGGGTTCACTATTCAAGATGACAAGCCCTATGCAGAGGTATTTGGACTTTTGCTTGAAGCTTTGGCTGTGACAGATGGCATAGCTGACAACATTGGACCTGCTACAGCTCTGGATGGGCACCCATCCGTCGAACCCCTCCAAAGACCTAAGCACCGGCCGCACCCTGCTCGATCTTGTCCAGGACAACCAAGCCCTCTTGGCCCCGACCGTTGCGTCCAAATATGAAAACAAACTCCCTTTCCTCCTCAAGATTCTCTCCATTCGCAAGGCTCTCTCGATCCAGGCACACCCTAACAAGAAGCTTGCCGAGCAGCTCCACGCCCGTGATCCAAAGAACTACCCAGATGACAACCACAAGCCTGAGATGACCATTGCCATCACTCCCTTCGAGGGGTTCTGTGGCTTCCGCCCACTAGCAGAGACCTCCCACTTCCTCGAGCACGTCTCAGCCCTTCGCCAGCTGGTTGGCGAAGACAGGGCCCAGAGCTTCATCGACACCGTCAAGGCGAACCCCGACGACAAGGCCCAAAATAAGAAGGCCCTCCAGACCGTATTTGGCGCGTTATTGTCTTCTTCCGAGCAGGATCTCGCAACTGCCACAGAATCCCTCGTCGGCGCTGCGTCTTCCCAGGGTGCCGAGTTCGCCGCCGGCGGCGTCTCCTCCACCTCTGGCTCTGTTTTGTCAGAGCTTGTCACGCGCCTCCACGGCCAGTTCGGCTCCGACTATGGACTGTTTGTCATGTTCTTCCTCAACTTTGTCACCCTCTCCCCCGGCGAAGCGCTCTTCCTCCAGGCAGACGACATCCACGCCTACATCTCGGGTGACATCGTCGAGTGCATGGCCTCCAGCGACAATGTCGTCCGCGCCGGCTTCACCCCCAAGTTCAAGGACGTCGACACCCTGGTCGACATGCTGACGTACAACTACGCGCCCATCGACGAGCAAAAGATGGAGCCTGTCGATTACCCCTATGTCACGCTCAACAGGGCGGCATACAGCTCGGGATCGGAAGCGAAGCTGTATGATCCTCCTATCGAGGAGTTCAGTGTGGTGAGGACAGTGTTGAGGGGCAATGGGTCCAAGGCTACCTTTGATCCATTGGACGGACCCAGCATCATCATCTGCACGGGCGGGAAAGGAAAGATTAGCGTTGGGCCAACGGCCCAGGAGGTCAAGGAGGGGTATGTCTATTTTGTTGGTGCAACGGCCGAGTGTGTGCTCGAGAGCGAGGCAGACGGAGACGAGGACGAGTTTGTCACGTTCAAGGCGTATTGTGAGGTGGAGGAGACAAAGAATGGTGCGTGACTATCCGAGTCCGCTCGACTTTGAAGGGGGCCTGGCAACAAGGTGGGGATGGAATGCAACATCAACATACGCCTTTATTGGTCTGAATATCATTGAAATCGCTAAAACGTAAATGCCGTGAATGCAATGCTCTGGTAAACGTCAAGGTACCATCAACTCCAGACTCCTTTCCAGACATGTCCAACCATCATTATTCAAATCAGTTCTCCTTCACTCTCTTGCCCGGCCTCAGTGAATCATCCGGCAATCCACTCCTCTTGGTGCCCGGCAGGCTCCCCGTCCGTATGTCGTTGTCGTCCTGGCTCACCCTCCTGTGAGGGTACTCCATCTTGACCCCTGCAAAACAGTTTGCGCTGATGGGATCAGGGCTCTCGGCGAAGAACGGGTGCTGGAGCGCATCGGCCGCCGTCAGCCTCTTTTCGGGATCATACTCCAGCAGCCCGGCCAGCAAGTTGTACCCGTGCGCGCCGAGCACGGATAGCGAGCTCGCCCCGTTGGCGATCGCCGTCGACGAAATCTGCTGGTTGATAGTGTTGTAGTACCATTTCTCCAGGTGCGACACCGACGCAGCGGCGCTGTTACCACCCCGGCCATGGTGAGACTGGTGGTGGTGGCCATATCCGTGATGTCCGTGGTGGCCACCGTGGCCGCCTCCTAATGGCGGTGACAGTGATGGCAGCTGCGAGTACTCGGGCATGCTCGTCAGCAACGGCCATCGCTCCTTGGTAGGCAGGCCCATCACGTCGACAATTTTTTGCATTTGGTTTCGCTGAAAAGGCACCGTCTTCTTCGAGTCCATCTTCGCCTCTTCGCCCTTAAAAATCGGACGGAGCGACAGCAGCTCGGCAAAGATGCAGCCCACCGCCCACATATCTATCGCTGGGGTGTAGTGCCTGCTCCCTAACAACAGCTCTGGGGCGCGATACCATATTGTCACCACCACTTTGTCGCCCGAGAACAAGCTGTGGAGGGGTTTGTAAAATAAGCGGGCGAGTCCGAGATCGCCAATCTTGACCTCGCCCGAGGAGGTGACCATAATGTTGGCAGGCTTGAGATCGCGGTGGAGGACCCAGTTGGTGTGCAGGTACTGGCAGCCGTTGAGGAGCTGAAACATGATGCTCTTGATAGTATTCGGCGGGATCGGGTGCCGTGGTTGCTGGGTGTGGTGGTGGATGATTTGGAGCAAATCATGCTCAGCATACTCGAAAACCATAAAGATGCACTTGTCTTCAAGGATGATTTCGATGAGTTTGATGACGTTGGCGTGGTTGAGTTCGGAGCAAAGAGCCATTTCTCTCACGGCGGATTGTGAAATGCCGGTGTAAGTAACCTGCTCGCCCTCCTTGTCGGGCTTGAATTTCTTGATGGCGAATTCGCCGGGCTGGCCCTGCCGGCCATGAGCTTTGTAGACGCGGCCATATGTACCACTGGAAATGAAGCCAATGACTTTGTACTTGTCCGTCACTCGTACTTTGCTCTGGTACTGGATGGGTCCTCCGCGGTCACCTGGGTCTATATTGATGAGATGTGTTAGTTTTCAAGCTGCTGTGTCCACAGCGCGGATCAAAACTGACAGGATGACGTTCGCTGCTGCTGTTGCTGTTGGAAGCTGACTTCAGCTCTCAAATTTCGGGCTGGGTTCATGGCGTGGGCAAAATGATTTGACCTGGGGTCGCCAGCGCTGGCGGCTGCGAAAGAAGGGTTGTGTTGATTTGGGACAGCAGGAGCATAATGGTGTGGGCGGTGATGCATAAAGGCGGCGGTTGACGATGATGAAGATGAGGATGAGGCTGACAGTGATGTGAGACCTGGCCTGGGGAGATCGGCGCCATTGGTCTTGGCAACTACCACGCGCCGTGCAGCAACAGCAGTCCTTCCCGCCCTCGCAACACTACAAACCTCGCCGGCCACAGCGCTTTGTTGGCCATATTGGGGGTGCTGCTGGTGTTGATACTCCCGTTGCTGTTGTTGCAGTTGCTGCTGGTGCTGCTGCTGGTGCTGCCGCTGTATTGGGGGCTTCTGCAGTGGGGTATATCGGTTGTCCATAGCAAGCAACCTGGATCTCTAGAATATCTCACATCTGGTCCATCGATGGAGATTGGAAGGCGGGCACAACGAAATAATTAAATGCCAAAATACTAATTTTTGGCGCAGTGACCATGTCAAAAAGAATACCTGGTCTAGGATCTGACAGGCAACAGGGAAGGAAGCTGGAGAGACAGAGAGAGAGAGAGAGAGAGAGAGAGAGAGAGAGAGCTTGGGCTTCACGGGTCGGATAGCCACCGACTCCAGTTCTCTCGTCCACTGCCCGCTCAACCATCAGGAGCGTTCGTATATCGTTTACGGGAGGCGAGATGTGATGACGCTAATAATAAAAGAAAGAGACAGCACCTGCCTTCAAGGTCGGCCTGCACGCTCCTTTTCAAGGAGGAGCCCATGATGAAATCCTGTGACCGACGACACGAGACGAGACAGCAACTTCCCTGGTGATCTTCCCGCGATCCTGCAGTGGGAATTTCCACCTGAATTTCAGGGGCCACCGGGAGTGTCAGCAGTCAGCAAGCCAAGCAGCCGACTCCAGCGGGCAAAAGAGGAAAATGAAAATACACTTACATGCCACCCGACACAACCTGCGTTTGCGCTCCACCGTGCGATGCAGGCTGCATCCAATTGGTGATGTGCCCGGCAAAAGGACCTTGGTGGGAGGCGTCCGAGTTTCGTAGCGAGATTTGCCTGCTCAGCTGTTCCCATTACCGGCGCCAACAAAATGGCCGGGAGCACCATGCAATAATTTGAGGGGTGACAATCCGAAGACGTTGGGTAGTTAGGTGATCAGTTGGCCGTTTCAAACGGTTGTGAGTGGGGGGTACGGCGATAAGCTGTGTCGCCTTGCGTCACCCCATCACGCAAATTCCATCCATTGGAGAGAAATGCATCCTTTTCATTCACCATGCTCTTGTAGAAAAAAAGAAAAATTACGCTCGCTACTCCATACACAACAAACCAGCCGGACCGTGTCCCCCTTTCTTTATCTCGGACCAAGCTTCTCCAGAATTCTCGTGCCTTGCTCCTCCCACTCCTGCTTGGAAATCCACATGCTGTCCTTGTCGGCCATGATGTTGGCCAGCACTGCACCACCCAGAAATACCATGTGCCTTCTCCGCGGCGGATCTTCTATCCTGACCTTGAACTTGCTCAACCGTTCCGGATTTCCTTGCAGCACCCTTGTGAGCCAAAGTTGCTTCAGCTCCTTCTCCAGGCGCGAAGGAAGACCAGGGTACATGCTGCTGCCGCCAGACAAGACGATGGCCTTGAAGAGAGAGGATCGGACGTCCACGTCGGCGGCTTGAATAGTGTTGAACAAGAATTCGGAGATACCTGGCTGGTCGCAATCGACGAGGTGCGGCTGGAAGAGGCATTCAGGAGCCTCGAACCGCTCGGACCCGACACGAATGACACGTCCGTCGGGGAGTGTGTAGCTTTCCACCAGGACCGTTGTGTCCTCGCTCAACCGCTTGTCCAGCTCGAGGTCATATGAAACATAGCAGAGCTTCTCCTTTATCTGGCGTACCGTCTCGAAATCGGCGGTACGGTTGAGGGCATAACCACGGCGCGTCAGCAGCGCAATCAGGTTGCGGGTAACGTCGCGACCGGCAACATCGAGGCGGCGTGTTAGATGGTTGAGAACGACGGACTCGTAGACGGGGACGATATGCGTGACACCGTCGCCCGAATCAACCACTACACCTGAGCTGAGACCTGTTTCGCCCCTCGCTGGTTAGCCGTCTCCTCGTGTCTGCGGTGTCGCCTTGCAAGTGCGAACTCAAGAGGTTACGTACCCTGGGCATACAGCGCCAAAACCGCCTGGATGGCGACATATACTCCCCCAAAATCGTAACGCTCAAACATAACCTGACACATTTGCTCCCTGTTTCTCAACGGGTTCAAAGGAGGCTCGGTGAGCAGGATCTTGCGGCCGCTGGTATCGACCTTCATCTTTTCGTAAAAGGTGTAATCCCAGAGATGCTGCATGTCGTCCCATTTCTTCACAATGCCATTCTCCATTGGGTATGAGACTTGCAACATGGTGCGGGCAGCGGCGGCCTCGTCACCGCACATGATGTCCTTGATGACCATGTCGCTGCCTCCTTGTTCCTCGGTACGCAGGATAGGCCGGCCGACAATGGACGGGTATTGGAATTCGGGGAAATTCTGGGCGGCATAGCCGACTTTGAGAAAGCCAGTGCCGCCATCGAGAACTGCAAAGAAAGAGACAAATTGTGGTCAGTGGGCGGTCGCGGCCGATAGCTATGTCGAGCTGCCTAGTTTGGGCGTCGAGGAACTGGCAGCTAGGTACACGGTTTCTGGAATTGAGCTTACCTATTGGAGCTTCGTTCGCCATGTTCACTCTCCTGCGTTCCGTGTATGGGCTGAGAAATCGAACTCGATGGTAGCGGGTGCCTTCCGGGCGGTTGGGCGGGATGCGCAACGGAGCTGTCGGTCAAGTCGGTGTTGATGATGCTTGGTTGCTTGCGCGGCGGAGACGTTAATGGTGGGGTTGGCCAGGAGGTGTCTGGCTGCGGTGTGAGGCTGGCACTGCTGCCAGCAGGGAAAGGGGAGCCCCACAGCTCCCCCGAGTGTGGCTTGGCCCATGACAGGACAAGGGGTCGACCATAAGGAGGCACACGTGATACCCCGCATTGGCACCACCTTCTCTATCAATTAGCTACCTAGATAGAGGCACCGATTCTCGGCGGCTTCCGTCGTTGGCTGCAGTCTGCAGGTGATGTAGTTGACTAGGCAGATTGCTTTTCTTGATGCCGTGGAAAATTGCACCAAACAAGAACCACTAGTGATCGACGGGGCTCTCATTCTACAAATCCATCTGGACTTTAGCACCACTTTCGACATATCTACACAAGACGACACCACAGCCATCATGTCTACCACGTTTGTGAGACGCACCACCAAAATCCTGGTGTTGAACCCCAACTCCTCTGCGTCCATGAGCCACGGAGTGGAAGAGGCGATCCGGGGCATGAACCTGCCTCTTGTACGTTCATATTCTTTGCACTGTCTTGGCCCCTGTTTCTGACAATAGAGAAAACAGTCCACCGAAATCTACACCTACACGGCTCCACCAGCGTCTCCAGCATCCATCAATGATGGTGATGATGTGCAACAGAGTGCAGATGTTGTGTTGCGCAACCTCCAAGAAACCAACATCCTGACCGAGTACGATGCTGTTCTGGTTGCTTGCTACTCCGTGCATCCCCTGGTGCATCTGATTCAGGAGAACTGGCCCCATGTTGTTGTCACAGGCATCTTTGAAGCGAGCATCGTAACATCCCTCTCACTACTCCCATACCAAGAGAACTGGGGCATCGTCACCACGGGAAAGTTTTGGGAAAAGCATTTGTCTGATGGTGTCCACACATTCGTGGGTAGCGAACATAACAACAGCAGGTTTGCCGGTGTTGAGACCACCGGACTGAATGCTGGAGATTTCCATGGTGGTGTTGATCCTGACGTGGTTCGCCAGAAGCTGTGTGAAGCCACAAAGAGACTACTGGACCGTGGCGCGCAGGCTGTTGTAATGGGTTGCGCGGGTATGGCTGGTCTGGAAGATATCATCAGGTCGGTTGCCACAGAAGAACGTGGGGCAGAAGCCGGAAGAAAACTGTTTGTCATTGATGGCGTCAAGGCCGGGATGGGCTTGCTTGAACAAATGGTTCGCAACAAGCGCATGTTTCAAAGGTCATGAAATGTGTTCGAGAGTTAGCCTAGGTAGCTGAAACGAAAGAAGAAGAGACGCATATGCAAAATACAAAGAGATCCCAAACGCCAAACTCCAAGCCTGCTAGCCATACCTATACCCTGTAGCCCATCTACAGTCCTCGGAAGTCCAATCAATCAACTCGTCTTGTGCGGCCCCAAACCTCATCAGCGTCCTTCCTTCCTCTCGTTTCGGGCACGCGGCCGCTCACGAATGCGGCCCACAGAAGAGCGAACCCAGCAAAAATAAAGTACACCCAACCGGCACCGCCAAAAGCTTTGTTCAGCGCCGCGTTGACAATGGGGAACAAGTACGCCACGAGGAAGGTAGCCACGTAGCTTGCACCCAACGCCCAACTCTGTGTGGCCCCAACAGCCTCCGGACCAACGAGCTCAGAAGCCATGATGAATGGAACTGGGCCCAGACCCACGGCAAAGAAGGCCACAAAGAACAAGACGGCGATGGCGGACAGGATCTTGGCGTCGAAACGGATGGCAAGCGCCAAAGCTAGAGAGCTAGTACCTTGTCCAATGATGGACGCCAACAGGCAGGTCTTGCGTCCAAGGCGATCGGGAAGAGGGGAGGCAGCCATCGTGACGCCGAGATTTATGACGGAGATGATGATGGTCAGCAATGCAGAGCTGATCGGTAGAAGGTCCTTGAGCAGCGAGACAGAGTACATGATGATGGAGTTGATGCCGCAAAGTTGCTGGGCAAACATGATGCCTACCACTGCAATGATGGCTGGTCTGGTGATGGGATCCCGAAGGACCTGCAAGAATCCTAGATGTACCCGAGCGGAATGCTGTGCACCAACTGATGGCGACAACAGTCCAGAGGCATCTGTCGAGGTGCTTTCGTTTCGGACAAGAAGTGCTTCCTCCTCACTAGTTGGCTTGCCAGCCCCGTGCCCCCAACTTTCCACTTCCTCGTCAATGTTGCTACCTCTGCCGCGAATGCGCTGCAGAACACGTCGAGCGTGGCCGACGTCGCCTTTGGCACTTGCTGTCCAGGCTGGACTCTCGGGAAGAAGAACCAAGCCAAGGCCTTGCGCAAGGGCAATGATAATGCCGGTGCCCATGATCCATCGCCAGGCACTGCCGTAGCTGAGGAAGAAACCAAGGGTTTGGGTAAACAGAATGCCGACATTGATGCTGATTTGCGTGAAGGCGCCAAAGAAGCCTCGCTGCGTCGGTGGGGCTATTTCACTGATGTACAAGGGGACGATGACAGTGCTGGCACCGGCTCCAACACCCGTGAGAAATCGGCCAATAATCATGGTGGGAACAGAGCCTGCAGAAGTCTCGACGATGGATCCAAGGAGGTAAAAGGCGGACGTCACCTGCATGGGCAGCTTGCGCCCGCGCGCCGAGGTGAAAGGACCGGATGTGAGAGCGCCGAGAAGACCGCCCACAGTGAAGATGGCAGATATGGCGGCAAAGTCGGAACGGCTCATGGGAATGCAGTCGGCACCATCATCGGGCGAGCCATCCTTGGACATAACAAGGGAGGCCAGCTGTTGAAGGGCCGAGATACTCTTTTTTTGGCAGGTAATGACATCTTCTGGGGCGTTGAGTTCGGCCTAAAGAGGTGATGGGAATAGTCAGCAGAATACTCCTTCTCGGTGGACGAAGATAAGACCGGTAGAGCTTACCAGGTGAAAGCCAAACTGGAGGGGGCCAAGGGTAGCGATCAATATCAGTATCACCAGGAACGGCGTGACCTCGTGCAGAGCGGACGCCATGGTGGCACACGAACGAGAGAATGAATATCGGTATAGGTAGGTTCGGTGTATTCTATTGTATTGTAGAGAAACTCTTCTGCTAACTGAGGCGCATGGTGCGACGAGGACAGTGGTGACGTTGAAGCAACACGGATGAGTGCTGTGTTGGCGGTTGTTCTTGGGATGGGATGTCGTGGTCCAGACCGCTTGCTGACAGCTGGAAGCTCTGGAAACAAGGGACCTGACGGGAAGCTGGGGAAGTGGGGCAGATGCCCAGGGCTGACCCGGCTGAATGGGGCAGGACCAGGGGTCTATTATTTTGCTAGCTGCATACTCCTCTTAAATGCATTCCTCAGTCCGATGTGCTCAATTCCCATGAGATCGACAATGATTATGACCTGAAGTTGGGTATGGATATGTTTGACTTCGCGGCGACCTGCGGTGTAGGCCATTGAGGCACCTCTGCACTGGAACTTCTCCCAAAATCATCACACCTACCATGGAGTTGACATGTATTCGTGGATTCAGTCCCCGTCGCTCGGCAATTCTCGGCTCACTTAAACTGCACAGAGCCCAGCTTTCCGCATTCTCTTCGACCGTTCAACAGGAATGGAAACAACATGTTGCGACGGGAGCTTCTTCCGAGATACGGCTGTCGCTCAGCTCAGCAGTTTGCAGGCACGACGCCATGCTTCTCATAACAGGAGGATTACCTGAGGTACCTTCTGCAGCATTCGTCTCGACGGAAAACCGAAAGTGGCATTACTCATCTTCGTCACTATCGCTCCTCCAGGTCCTCCGACAGATAGTGGATCACGAAGCGGCAGGAGTCGCCGAATCCGGCTCCCCTCGGGAAGGTGGGGCATCCGCTGCTTGCTGCGTAGTAGGTAGCTGCATCTCGAAACGAACGAAATGAGGGGCAGGACTGACGTGCGCCCTTGATGGTGACACATGTTTATTTATAAGGTTGTAGAAACCTCTCCACCACTTTGGGAACTTGGGTGTTGCAATAAAGCCAGTCCATAATCTTTTATCACTTCCATCAACAAACCTGAGGCATCTTTCGCCATGACTTTCACACCAACCCGTATTTTAATCTTCGGCGGGACCGGCACCATCGGCTCCTACATCACGGCCTCCCTCCTCCGTGCCAAGCCCCGGTTTCCCCAGATCACTCTCTTCACCTCCCCCGGCACCGCCGAGAAGAAAGCATCCCAGATCGCGAAATGGAAGTCCGAGGGTCTCTCCGTCATTGTCGGTGACCTGACTTCTTCCGCTGACGTAAAGGCCGCATATCAGTCTTCCCAAGCCGACACGGTCATATCGGCAGTTGGACGCGGAGGTCTTCAACACCAGATTGAACTGTTGCACCTGGCTGAGGAGTCCCAGAATGTTCAGTGGTTCTTGCCGAGCGAGTACGGTACTGATATCGAGCACAACGACAAGAGCCCCAACGAGAAGCCCCATCAGCTGAAGCTCAAGGTCAGAAAATACATCAGGGGAGAGCTGAAGAAGGTCAAGGTCACATATGTTGTCACTGGCCCCTATTTTGACATGTGGGTTGATACGGCTCCTGGTCTGGAGATTGCTGGTGGTTTCAAGCCCGATGAGAAGAAAGCGTGGGTGATTGAGGATGGAGAGGGCAAAGTTGGCTTTTGCACAATGTGGGAGTAAGTCTTCCACCCCCTACGGATGTTGCTCTCGGTGTCGTGAATATGTGCTAACGTGCGGAAACAGTGTGGGCAAGTTTGTCGTTGGCACACTCCATCATCCCGAAGAGTCATTCGGGAAGGCCCTCAAGGTTCAGAGCTTCATTGTTTCGCCCAATGATGTTGTTGCCGAATATGAAAAGCAGACTGGCGCCAAGTGGGAGGTCACCAAGACGCCCTTGGACGAGCTGCGCGCTGTGGAGGCTAAATTGTGGGAGGAAGGCAATCCTAGGGCGACCAGTGCCACCCTCCGGAGAATTTGGGCTGAGGGAGGAACGCTGTACGCCAAGAACGACAATGATGTACTGAAGGTTGAAGGTCTGGATTCGTTGGCAGATGCTGTCAAGCACGCACTTGCGGGAGGGTACACGGCCGATACCTTTTAGATGGATTCTACTTGCGGCTTAGGGCATTAAAGCAGGGAAAATGATTGTTAGTCTATTAATATCAGCAGATTCCACTGCTCCAAATACGTATGGCCGTCAAAGAAGCTCCAGTGCTTGCCAATTCGCATGGAGTGTGATCGAGAGTTTGAGTCTCAAGCTCTTATCGATTAACAGAGTGGGGCCCAAAAGTGCGGTCCCACCCTAAATCTGCTCTGGTCATTGGTCACTAGTCTGCTCGCTCCCGGCAGGCATCGCCAATAATTTTTTTTCGAATCTCCAAATCCAGTCGAGAGCAGGAACAACACTTGCGACATTCTCGTCGCCAACCGCCCACACCGCAGCAATCGTCATGTCTGCAACTCTCGATGAGGGCGCCCAGCCCATCACCATCCCAGACAGCCAAAAATCCGAAAAGAAACACAAAAGATCGAAATCCGAAAAGAAGCGCGCAAGAGACGACGATGAGGTTGCTGTCGTTGAAGAAACACCCCGCAAGTCCAAAAAGACCAAGAATGGAGATCTTGAGCTGCCAATGAGGCTAGGCTCCTCGCAAGCTGCTACAGAGGAACCCTCCAAAAAGAAGAAGAAGAAAAAGGACCACACGGAAAATGACGAGGCGCAAACAGACGACGTAGCTGCTGAGGGCGACAAGTCGTCGCGCAAGAAGGCGAGCAAATCCAAGAAGGAGCACAAGGAGGAAGCTGAAGATGCGATGGAGATTGACACACCAGCAAAGCCCAAATCGGAAAAGAAGCGCAAAGAGAAGAAGTCTAAAAAGGAAACAGTAGAACCAGAGCCAGAGACCGATGGGTTGAAGAAGAAGAAAAAGAAGAAGAGCAAGGACAAGGCCGACACCAATACCGAGACACCGGCCAAATCTTCGCAAAAGTCTACTCCCGACCTCCCAAGCAGCGATTCCGAATACCCATTCTTCACACAAACGATTTCGCTCTACGTGCCCTTCTTCCCTGTCGGTTTCGACAAGCCTCTTACCAACGTGGCCGCGCAACATCTCGACCCCCTCCTGAACCACTACTCGCCACTTTTGCGCGGCGTTCTTCTCAGTTACTCCAATCTTAACCTGTCCGAACGCCCAGGCAAAGCTAGCCTTGCCAACCCATCGACAGACGAGACTCCCGCCTGCCTCCACTCGGTCGACGAGTATGCCGTAGGCTTCGGCTGGCTTACATTCGACGCCCAACTGTTTGTACCATCCCGAGGCAAGTGGATGGAGGGTGTGGTGCAGCTCCAGAGTGAAGGCCACATTGGCGTGGTATGCTGGAACAAATTCAACGCCAGTATTGAGGCGAAGCGGCTCCCAGAAGGCTGGAAATGGGTCGACATTTCCAAGGACGATCCGTTTGCCAAGTCGAGCAGCAGTCAGCCAGACGAGGAGAGTGAAGAACAAGAAGGGCAGCAGCAAGAAGAGGAGGACATGCTCGATGGGGAGGAGCTGCAGGTGGTTGAACAGATCCACACGACGGGCTACTGGGTCAACGAGAAGGGCCGCAAAGTGGGTGGTAAGCTTCGGTTCCGCATCAAGAACTTTGATGTCGGCCAAGCGGGAGACTATGGCTACCTCAGCATTGAGGGCACGTGTCTGGATCTGGAGGCCGAACAGGCTCTGACAAAGGAGGAGCGCGAGTATGAGATGAGACGGCGGGACAAGCACAACCCGAGCGGGCTGCTCAAGCCGCTGTCTCGACGGGTGCCAGAGTTCAGTATGACAAAGTTTGGCAAGGACGACGAGGAGGAAGATGGCACAAAAACGACTGTCCTCTACAAGGCCAGTCGCCCGGGTACGCCCGATGATTAGGTATGGTCTGGCCTAACAATATCGGGATCGGCGCCATTGACTTCTTCGCCTCTATCCGCCCGGAGCTCGAGGTCAGCTAGGAGTCCAGGGTTTCGCTGAGATTTATTCAGATGGTATTTCGAGTTTATGTTTAAGTTTTGTTGGCGCTAGAAGACATAGGGATTGCATGGCAGGGCTCTTTAACAGGGTGTCGCATACAGTAATTTTGTTTATGTTTCTGCTATTCAATCTTTGAGATCTCTAGAACCCGAGACTGTCTGTAATGTACCTTTTGTGGCAGTCACCTTGTCAGTGCACTGGGCCATGTAATATTCGAGGGCCTGGGCTTGTCACCCTGGGTTGGCTCATTGATCAGCTGCAGCGAAGCTGTCTACAAATTCTCTTTATCCGGCGAACCGGACGCAATACACCTCATGACTTTATCCACATACCTCCTGCAGGACCGCACCATCGGTTGTTTACACCCCACGGCTCGGGCTTGGGAAAAGCACTTAAAATAACTACGGCTTGAGATTGCCAGCTTGTGGTTTGCGCTGAGCTCACTCCAGTGTCGAGCTGTCCTGGCTCTTGGGCCTCGTTTGGTAGCATCTGGTGCTTGTTTGTCCATGTGTATACGCTGCTTGGATTCACACTGCACCTATCTGGCCTGCTGTCCAATGTGGAAATGTTGGTGAGCTGCTTCGGAAGAAAGCTATGTTTATGACTTCATACTCTGCGCCAAGACCCCTGAGCCACCTCTGTGCTAAACTACATCATTTAGGAACCAGGTATAAAGGGGACTTATAGGAACGAGCTAGCGTCGTGACAACCGAACTTCGCGTTGAAGTGGAGAGGTCCGGCTCGTCTGTCGGTAAACCGATCGTAAGGCGAGATGCTATCTCCTGACTAACAATAGCCCATGCCATCTCATGCTAGCTGGGTTCGCTAAAGTCCAACCCTCTCAAGGTAATATGGGAAAGATAGCAAAACCTGGATCCTGGATATTGAGTATTATCTCGGCGGCCATTGGGGAAGGAGTCCGGTGTGTCTGATCATTAGATACCTATATAGTAGAGGCCCTCGATCGTCAGCTCGGAGTTCCATCAAAGTGCCCTTGTTCTCAACAACTCAAACCCCTGATACAACACAGAATGCTCACATCACTAATCCTCTCATGCCTTGCGCTTTCGGGCACAACGCTGGCTCAGCGAGGCCGGCCTACCACATTCTTCACGGTTCCCTCTCCTTCAAGCCCTCCGCGTCCAGGTGCAACACAGTCACTTTATGGACAGTGCGGGGGACAGAATTGGACAGGTGCAACCGCTTGCCCGACGGGTGCTTACTGTAAAAACGATGGAAAGTAAGTAGACCGAGCTATAATTATCTCGACGGGGATGTTTTTGTACTGAAAGCCTCTACAGCATCTGGTACTCGCAGTGTGTGGCCAACGAGCCTGCTCAGTCTCCTGGCAACCCGGCGGTCACCACCAAGACTATCACGACAGTCATCAGTGTCGTTGGGCCGACACCGACAGTCGTATCAACTCGAATCACGTTTTTGACACCAAGACCAACATCAACTACGCCTTCAGTTGTGACAGTTACTCTCGTACCGGATGATCCGTGTGATCATGAGATTTGGTGCTGATGGGGTTCTGAAGCGGAAAACAATCTGGTACAGATGAAGAGGCGGCAGTTATACCAGCGATTTGCTTGTAGATTATTTGTTCTTAGGTAGGTAATCAAATTCACGTCAGGTAAACAGTCTGAACTTGATATTCGATGCATGTGGCTGTTGTGTAGTCTCTGCCATGTGCTCGGGAGGCATCTACCCATCCTTTACCACCACCACCTCCACCTACCTGTCACCCTCCCCAAAAGGTCGTGTAGCTACCCAACTAAAACCACCAAGTTGATACCGATCCAAGATGAAAACGCCAGATATGAAAAGACCCAGGGTATGAACAAACAATCTCAAGTGATCATCCATCATTCGTCAGCAGGATCAACCATATCCAACCTCTTGAAGAAGGACTCAACCCTGCCCTCGGGAATATACGCTTTGTACTCCCTCATCCACCAGTCAGCTACACTCCCCCTCCTCGCCTTCTCCCCCAGCACGATCTTGTCCGAGGTCAACATCTTGACCTCCCCCACCGCCCTTTTCTCGTCTTCTTCCACCACTCCTTCAAAGTCCTTGTCCTTCACCTCGCCGAAACCCAACAGCTCCAGCACCCACGCCCCTTGCATCTCGGCCAGCACACCGACCGAGACGATCGCAATGAAGCCGTCGACGCTCTCCGGGTGCCGTCTGGGGAACTCAAACTCCTCGTCCGCGATGTCAGTCACCTTGTCCAACGCCTCCACCATGGCATCTCCCATGTGTTGCCTGCCCTGCTCCACCAGTTCCACGACATTGTCCAGGCACTCTTCGATGAGCTTGCGGTTCCACCTCCTCTCGCCAACAACATCGGTGATGGCAATCTGGAGGGAGTCATCGTTGAGCTCGGCCTGGTGCATCAAGTTCACAATCTTCTTGGCGATGGCTACGAGCTCCTCGTCCTCATCGTACGCAGACGGGGAATACGCCATCAACGGGGCGGCTTGGTATTGCCCGTCATGGTTACTGGCTGGAGAGTCGGAATAGAACCCAAACTTCTCATTGTCGACTTGGCCGTAAGAGTCGAGCGAGTCGTAGAGAAGCTCCGAATAACCGGCCCGGTTGGCGCGGCTGCGACGGAGGGTGAGGCAAGAGAGGATGGAGCGGATGGTTGCCATCTTTTGTTCTTCTTTTCCGCAGACTCCTTTGAGTTTGTAAACCGGACTTTGGTTGCACTTGGAGAGGTGTAACTCGAGTGATTGACAAGAAGTAACACCAAACGAAAGAAGGTACCTAGACAAACTCTGCAAGCAACAAAGCTCCGAGAAAGAGATGAATGTATAACAAAAAGACGCCCTTATTTGTCAAGCAAGGCCAAGGTAACTAGTGGCTGCCGTGGGTGAGGAGGGAAAGGGAGAAGGCATACTCAAAAAGGGCCTACTAGACAGTCTTATTTATCTAGCATCGTCTCTGCTCTGGCATATCTTCTCCGTGCTTAAACGAATGAGGCATAGAAACACACAACGGCCTCTGTGTGGCCGCATGGCAGACAGCAGACCAAGGTAGGCAGATATGCAGGCCTACCGGTGGCGGACCCGGAAGGCTGTGCCACCTCCGGAGTTCAGTGGCCTGGAGACCGGCCCGGCCCCGCATCCAAGTTTGATGCCGGCATCCGGTGCACGATCTTCCGGAGAGTACCAGGCAACAAGGGAACGAGAATTGTAGACACCAGAACAAGAGAGTACCTTATTGATCTGGTCGTGATATTGCTCTAGAGCAGAGGGTCTTTTGGGTATTCAGAGAGGTAAGTTGCGACTTCAGAAGACTGGAACAGGCTATGCCAAGGCCGGCCCGTGATAGGCCGCTTTCGTGATTGTCGCATGTTGTAACCATCGTCCTACCCATCGTGCAAGTCGTGGGGCATATCAAGGCATTGTGATCTGAGGGTCATGGCCATGCCTGCAAAACGTGGCAAATGAGGCCAGCAGAATTGGTGCGCACTGCCGACTGTTCCACTACTTGCCTATTGTTCATTGCCCATCTCGTATCAGCAGCTTGGATGCGTTGGAGTAGTGCATGGCCTCGGGCGGGTTGCAAGGCAAACGGCCAGGAAAACACGGGCATTCTGATCAGGTCGGACATCCGAGACTCGTCCAAAACTGGATGCTGCCTCGCCACGACAAACACAGCTCACGGGGAACGAGTGGACAGAAGCTGTCGGGTATGCATTACATCTTTTTGTTGTGAGGGCCGAATCCCCAATCCGTGATATCACCACGCCGGCCGCAAACATGTTGCTATTGGGAACCAGGCTCCTCCTTTGTCCATCACACAGTTTTTGGTCTCTTCTGGTCTATGGGCTCGACCAACGTCCTCCTGTATTGGATGCTATGGTTCTGCCCGAAATCAATGAACCCCAACCGTCACGCCTTCATCATGAATCCCCATTTTGCATGGCCCGGCGATCCCATAGGTTGGCCGATTTCCACCAGCATGCCAGAGTAAAGTAATGCACAGAACCAAAGCCGTCGTCCATGCCTGAAAAAGACCCGGTGTGAAAGACGACGCCGAAATAGAAACGCTCGCCGCTTATTTCTCCTTCTTGGGCTTGGGGCCCTTGACCTTCGCAGTACCGCGGAGAGTCTTCTGGCGGTTCTTGCGCTGCTTGCCTGTTGGTGGGGAAGAGATAAAACGTTAGCCTCTGCGACTCTTTCCACCACCCAAATCCAACATGGATGCCGAGGGAGTAAAAACATACGCTGCTGTCTGGAGGCACGCTCGATCTTGGTGGCAAGGCCGACACGGACGAGTCTGTAGCGGGGCTCGAACTTCTTCATGGCCTCGGGGGAGTCATAGACGAGGGCAAAGCCAGTGGTCTTGCCGCCACCGAACTGGGTGCGGAGACCGAAGACGGAAACCTGGTCCTTCTGGGCCTTGTAGAGGCCAGCGAGCTTCTCGCGGAGGTCCTCCTTGGAGATGTTGGCGCGACCGGGGTGGAGGATATCCCTGAGCAGCACAGTCAGCTACATGTTTCCCATCAAACAACCCAACGTCATCGAATCGCTCGATTGTGCCCAGTCTTCCCATCCAGCTTTCTCGTGTGGCTGATACTCTCGTCGACCGTGACATGGCAGCAGGACTGTCGCATCGGCGGTCGACTTGAGCGACCTGGCAGTCGGTGCAATTCGTGAAGAGGGCATTCGGAGACGGCAGCACTCACACGACCATCTGCTTGCGACCGAGCAGAGGGTTGCGGATGAACTTCCGCGTGCGCAGGGTTACGGGGGCATCAGAGTCGGCCATGGTGATGTCGTCGGTCGTTGATTGTCGTACCTCGATCGATCTCAGATTCCGACAGGAGGAGGGCGAGTTTCCTTTGGTGTTTTTTGCAGGCCAGCACGCACCGGGTAGCGGGTGGATCTCGAAAAATTCCGGCAGCGAATCGCGAATTTGGGTGTGAGCCCTAATCTGTGCGTCGCCTGAATTCCAAGGCCATCAGTCAGCAAAGGCGGGGCATTTTGGCGGAAGCGCACAGACCAGCTTCCACTTTGGTCCTGCACCTCGCACCCACAGCTGCCCCACATTTGACAACAGGGCAAAGCTCACGGTCATCAACAGCACCTAGCAACACCCCCGTCACGCTCTCAAGCAACTGTCAATTGGCATATATGTATGGGAGTTGAGTCGTTGTAGAACGGCCCTCTCTGCTCCATCCTAGGCGGCACTGGAAATGTCTCGTACGTGACACGGAACCCGCGTTTGGAACAGACCTCCAGGAAACTCTCAAATGTCGCTCTGTTCCGCTCAGTGGCCGCAATCAGAATGACAACGCCTGGCGACATTGCCACGAGATTCTGCAGCGTCGCGACAAGTACCGGAATTACGCTCACATCGTAGGTGATGTCGGCCCCAAGAACGACGTCAACTTTTTTCCCACCATTCCATTCCTCTTCCTCGGTGCCCAGCAAGGCATGGCCCCATCTCAGTTCTGACACCGACACTTTGTCTGAACTCTGAAGTCCATTGATGAACAGGTTGTCTGGCAGGTTGTTTACCACGTCTTCGGAACCATCTGATGCAATAATGTGTTCTGAGCCGAGATGCTTGGCACACAAGATGGCGACGTAGCCGGTCCCCGTTCCCAATTCCAGTAGACGTTTTCCCTTGACGAATGCTGGGTTGGAACACAGATACTGGCCCAGGTGTAACGCGGCTTCCCAGGTCCGGAGCCCCGTTGTTCCTGACCCTGAGATGATGGAGCGTGACTCCAACAGTACCACTGTCGCATCTCTAGGTTCCTCAAGCAGAGAGAGATAGTAAGTTACATGACACTTTTGCTGTGCTGCCACCACCTCCGCAGGCAGAGGGACAGAGAGTAGCTCGGACATGGTCGTCATGAGGTTGTCAGATATCCCCTGTTGGTGTCAGTCTTGGTGTCTACGATATTTCCCATGAGCTAGTCTTACATGCTCCTCCCAGTCTACGATCGAGTTCTCGATCCTCGATGTTAACTCCTTGAGCACTCTCAACCTGTAGCGCGGAGGCAGTGGGAATGCGACATCTTTGGCAAACAGCTTTGTGTAGATTTCCTCTTGGACAGCATCCTGGCAAAGCAACGCACCGGCTGGATATTCTGGTGAGGCATCCAGTTGCAGACACTGCCAGCAGAACCGGGCCACTTGCGGTATGTCGCTCATGATGAAGGGTCACCGTAGACCATTGGATGTCACAGTCCGGGCAGCCAGTGAAAATGTTGGCCGCCTTCACTGAAGGACCGGCAGAATTAAGGCGGTGAAATTCCTGTGTTTGGCAGCTGGGAGCACAAGATGATTTCTCTAGATAGTTGATAGGCCCTGGGAGGCAATTGAATGGCTAAAAAGACTTTGGTAAGTCGTTGAAAATGGTGAATAAGCGTTTAGAGGGAACGAACTGAGCTTTTCTACGGTACAAAAGGGTTTATTTCAACATGCAATTTCTGGGCGGCCACACTGGCCAGCCACCAAAAGTGGGACCTTGACGTAACGCCGAACATCGAACACAGAAGCGCGCCTGGCATCGCGTTTCCAATCGCTTCGGTAGGAAGCCCTTTTGCTCTGGACAACCAGTGACGGAGCACTCGCATCTCAACCGTCAACATGTCGGTCATCCTCGAGACGACTGCGGGCGACATTGTCATCGATCTGCTGGTCGATTACGCGCCGAAAATGTGCGAAAAGTACGTCATCTCCTTTCTTGACCTCGAAAACCGTCCTCCACCGACCGGCTGACTGACTGACCCTTGTCTAGCTTTCTCAAACTCTGCAAGATAAAATATTACAATTTCTCCCCGATACACTCGATTCAGAAGTCATTTTCATGTCAGACCGGCGATCCTCTCGGCCCATTGGCGCCCAGCTCTGATGGCGGCAGTTCCATCTGGGGCCTGCTCGAGGGCAAGGACAGCACATTTCCCGCCTTGTTCCATCCCAAGTTAAAGCACCGTGAGCGAGGCACTGTCAGCATGGCCACTGCTCCCCACCCCTCCGACCCAGAGACAAGACTCGCCGGCTCTCAATTCTTGATTACGCTGGGAGAAGATGGGATAGACTTTTTGGACGACAAAGCGGCCATCTTTGGAAAAGTCGCCGAGGGCTTTGACGTGCTGGAGAAAATAAACGAGGCAATCGTGGACGAGAGAGGAAACCCGCTGGTGGATATCAGGATCAAGCACACCATCGTGCTCGAAGATCCGTACCCTGATCCGCCTGGCTTACGAGAACCGAGCTCTTCGCCCCCACCGACTAAGGCGCAGCTGGAAACAGTCAGGATTGCAGAAGGCGAAGAGCTGGTTGATGTTGAGCAGGACGAAGCAGCGGCTGCTGAAGCCGAGAGAAGGAAAAGAGAGAGAGAAGCCGCTGCGCAGGCTTTGACATTGGAGATGCTGGGTGACTTGCCATTTGCCGAAGTCAAGCCACCCGAAAACGTCTTGTTTGTTTGCAAGCTCAACCCAGTCACCACAGACGAGGACTTGGAGCTGATTTTCAGCCGCTTTGGCAAGATATTGAGTTGCGAGGTCATCAGGGACCAGAAAACGGGCGACAGCTTGCAGTATGCTTTTATTGAATTTGAGGACAAGAAGAGTTGTGAGGAGGCCTACTACAAGATGGATTCTGTGCTGATTGACGACAGGAGGATCCACGTGGACTTCAGTCAGAGTGTCAGTCGCCTGAGCGAGGTCTGGAGAAACGATACAAATACGAAGCGCAAGAATGCTGCCGTGAAGAAAGGCAAGGGTGGTTGGGGTGGTGTCAAAGAGCTGGAGAAATGGCGCAAGTACAGGAATGAGGACGTGGAACGTGACGACGAGGACGATCAGTACCGGATGGTGCACGGTGTGGAAGACATGCATCATGGCCGGCATGATACCGGCGTCACCAGCAGCAGCAGCTACAACAACAATAATAATCAGAAGCCTTACGACAGGAGAGCCGGAGAGAGCCGGTCGAGCGGCCCGAGTGGAAGTGGTGCTCGGGAAGATAGCCGAGGAGGAGCTGCGGGACACAGGCGGGGGGAAGGTTCCCCGGACCGGCGGACGGACAAGTACAGCAGTAGCGGCAATAACAACAGGCCAGAGTACAGGCGAGGTCACACGGAACGACGGAGCCGGAGTCCCAGACGAGACCACGGTTATCACCGCGACAGCTATCGCGACAACAGCCGCCATGACAGGCCAGGCGACCCCGGACAATCATCATTTAGGGGCCGAGAAGATCGTGATTGGGCCCGCGAAGATCGTCGGGACCAAGATCGCGATAGAAGGGATAGGAGCAGGGATAGGGACAGGGATAGGGGCCAAGGCAGAGAAAAGCCGGAGAAGGACAGATACCGAGGACGAGACGGACGAGGCGAGTACAGTGGCCGTTGAACGGTTGTCGTCGGTCTTGTGTCGCGATGGTAACGGCTGCCGGCTTTGTTGTACTGTGCGTGGATATCGCAGAATCCATGCAGACTACATTGGCAAGCCAGAACCAAGAGTGACCCCCGACCCCAGGTTCGACAGCACCCTGTTTTTTTGTGTCCAATCTGTCTTGCTCTTTGCTGCCTTTCTTAGCTGCCAGCTACCTGTCTATCCGAGTGTCTCCAACGCCGGACCGGTAGCCCCCCGTTACTCAACACCGCCTATGAATGGATGGCATCCGGTTGGCTCGGTTTTGAGGGCACAACCTAGACAAGTGTCACCTCGGCCGCTCTAGCCACCCTGTATGGGACTCCTGCTTGGACTTGCACATGCGCTCTTGAGTAGACGTCAAGAGGAGCTCTGGACTGCATGGTGTTCTGTCAGTGGATGGTGTATCGTCCCGATGGGCTGCGTCCGCAAGGACCCTGTGTCTGAAAGAGGGCCCAATGAATGTGGCTCGCCTCCTGTTGCTCTGAACTGTTTATACGAGTTTTCTTTTTCGTCCGCGCTTGATATCGACGTGGCGGGCTGGAGTGGGCAGCTGGTGGGCGGGGCGGATTAACCACGGTCATTGGTTTTTGCGGTTCGGGTAGTCGAGGCGCGTTGCAGTGTTCTCTGATGGCTTCAACGGGTGCTTCCTACCCCTTTTCTTGTTTCTTTCATCTACTCCCAGCCGCGGGTTTCGCTTTCAGCCCCCCCGTCTCCCCCGCCCTGTGGTTCGCGGGAAGTCCTGACTGGGAAGGTTACCTGACGACTGTCCGTTTCCGTTGCACATGTTAATCACCATCGTCATCGCCAGTGATCTACCCCCCATTCGTCGTGACTACATCACAGGGGCAGGTAACATGCATGCCGGGCAATTGTTTCTCTTTCGGTCCAGCACATATTTCCCCACCCTCTCGCGTACGGCAGCCCTCTCACCGCAGACACTTCGTCACAGTCGAAAGACGACCGGCCACCTTCTAGACAGACCACAGGTGCGGGCCGCTTCTGTCTCGAAGCCCCTCTGGGCGTGGCTGTTGGGCTCAGATGGAGCATGCACTACTGCCAGCCGCCGTATCATACTTTCTACCGCAACTTGGATGATTGCTGCAAACCTAGGGGTTTCGTGCCCGGAATGGTCTGGTTCCACGAGCTGTTCGTGCGGTTTCCGTACGACGCAGCGAGATAGGGTGAGGAGGCTTTTCATGAAGTCCCATACTGTGTAGATACTCAGCCCGTTCTCGGCCCCCGTGGTGGGTTGGGCTGTCATTGGGCTGAAAAATTATACCGCATTTATTATATGTTTATATTTGGCGAAGATGGAGTTCGGAAACGGGCTGTGATGGCGGGCGGACGAACAGGGCGGCCAATCGGGGCTACAGGTGGTTATTCGTGCTGCATAAAAATTGGCTTTGGTGGGTAGTTGGGGCTAGGGGGTTGCTCGTCAATGGGTGATGGAGGGGCGGGTGTCCCGGGTTGGGTTTCTGTGTGTGGGTGGGTGTGTGATGGATGCTGTTCCAACGGATCATGCCCGTCATTCACCACCGTTCCTTTTCTTCTTCTTCTCTTTCAACTGAAGGCTCCGAAACTCATGTTGCCGACCCGCGTTACGCTACCCATCACCGGCAGGCAAGAAAAAGAAAAGAAGTTCTCTTTTTATCTAGGAGGCGTTCGGGCAACGTGTCTCGACAGACGCCCATGGCGGTTTTTTTTTACCGGTTTACCGTTTGGGTGACGGGTCGAGCTGTAAGGTCCCTCGCCCTCAATCCGAAGGACCGACTCGGGAAAAGAAAAAGATGGCGTTAGTGCATACTCTCTCCATCCTGAATATCTCGACGCCATTTGTTGGCGGCATCGAAAAAAGCATGGTAGTTATTCTCGTGGACGCGCGTGCACATTACATTCATGCTTCCAGAAATATCCTGTCTTTCTCGATCAGTCTCGCCGGAAGGAAGACAGCTCTGCCTTTTCGTGTTGGTTCCGGCTCTGGCAAAGACCACACGAGAGCACAGAAAGGCTGGAGAAATCTGGCTTGCTCGGACCTCCTGGGATCTTGCTTGTGGGAGAAGTCCAGATGTGTTTTGAAGGGTAATACAAGATGATCTGATGATGACGCAGAGTGGCCAAGGCTGGGGGCTTTGGGGTTCCGCTCGGAGGTTTCTAGGGGGCATCGTTCAAGGTTGGCCAAATCGCCTTGATTGACTGGAGTTCTGCGATTGACGTTGTGTTACTTGGAGGAAATATTTCATCATTTCTCCCTCGCTTACTATCACCCATGCGGTCCTGGATTCATACAGCTGATGCACTGCCTAGGTAGGTAAGGCCGGACTCGACTGTGCTTTGGCCATTGTTAGCAAATTGAGCCTATGAGAACAAGTAGTCCAGATCTAAATCTGTTCACTACGCTGGACAGTGTTTTCCTGTTTGGTGCGTAGTCACTGAGACACGTTGCTGTCTGGAATAGAACCACAGTGAAACATGTTCGCGCAGACCAGTCATTAGGTAGTCGAGTAGGTACTTCGTACCTTATGCTCTATTTTCATCAATCTCCTAGCTATAATAATGTGCAGACACTGTTGAGTTCACAGTCAACAAGAGAGAGCCAAGTTGGAGAAGTGGAGGGGAACCGCCGCGCCCGTGGCACAGCTCCTTCGGGTACCAGTCGTACCGGTAACTGACTTCTGAAGCACGCCTCAAGGGCCCTGATCAAAATTCTTTTCGACGCCGTGGCACCTGGCTAGGCAATGCGTGAGCACGAGACGAGAGACATCAACATGCACCTAGCCGTATCTCAACTGCCCCATGAACAAGGCCAGTCGAGGCGAGACCTGACAAAAGCCAGTCACGGGTTAGATAAGCTGAAGTAGCTGAGCCGGAAACCTGAAGAGGGGAAAAAGCAGCCCAGCCCGCTTCCGGAGCCTGGAGACTCGGATGGACCAACCCGATCGGAACTCAGGTTGTATGCAATCCCAGACTGGTAACTGCGGGATGACGAGCTTGGTGGCTGGTTTGAAATTTGCGTGTGATGTGCAGAACTAGAGGCCTGGTGGCAAGACGCAGAGCTCGAGTGAGAGGGTTTGAAGATGGTGAAAAGGTAGTGAGGTAGGCAGTTATCTTCGGCCCATAATCAGCGTGAGAGTACAAATACTTCCAAAACCGATCATCCGATCAGCTTCCCCAGACAGTCGGACCGAGATCTGAAGATACGGGTGCAGCCGTGTCGAGAATGAAATTAGCACTTTCTTTCCTCGTCTCATCTATCGGATGCAGTTTGCGGGCTTCTGGTCCAACGACGTCTGCAGAAGCCCCGGGGGTTTCTGCTTGGGACACAGTGCCGGGCAGCTGGCTTTTGGTGTTTGCAACATGCATGATTGTCTCCCAGGCAGCCCCCCTCACGCAGTCCACGCTTCCCCAAGCCCCCCCTCCCCCGTTCCCATGACTGCGCGCGGTGGATATGTAAAGCATACCTAACTGACAGTGGGTGATCTTCACGCTCCCGTTGAAACCGGGCTAGTCGACAAATCGGATTCCTTGCCTTGGATGCCAGACCCCAGGGGGGCCCAGGGGAAAAAGCAGATCTGTCATATTTTGGCTTGCGGGAGAAGAAGACGATGGGAACATGCGAGGAGGTCTCAGACAGAGAATGTGATAGAATCTTTGGGGGCACCCAGGGGCACCCGGCTTGACTGCAACCTGCTGCATGCAAAGCACGATAAAAGACGATCTCAGGCCGGTCGAGACGCCAGCTCGTTGCTCCAGCTTCCGTCGATGGTTGCACTGTGCAAACTTGGCATGGGGACATGGGCTGCGACCGAGGTACTCTGCAGTTGATCTTCGTACCTGCCTTGACGTCCAGAACGTGCTGAGTGTCATTGGCATTCGGTGGTTATCCGATCCGATCGATTCCCGCCTCTCAATTCGGCCCCAGTTTCAGGGCGACATTGCCCAGCGTTCCCTCAGCTAGGTAAGGTATCGACATAAAGAAAAGCATTGAATCTGCACTTTTCTCTGTTGATATCGGAACCGCCAACGTCAACTTCATTCAACTTCCTCTCCCGCCATCCTCTGAGATGGTGGGAAGCCGACGCCAATCGTTCTGCAGGCAAGGAGGGGGGCGGGGGTGCCCGGGCATGTTTGCACAGTGAAAACGCCATATTTCCTACGGCCTGCCCAGTGCATCTCAGGTAGCGTCTGATGTATACGATTCTCACTTTTTTTCTCTGGGATCTCAGAAAATTCAAACAGAATTCACTCGTTTGCAATTCAGGTCAGATATCATCCCATCTCCCCATCACTGACCGCCAGCATTGGGCCAGTAGCACAGTACAAACACTGGTCTCTTGAGATATCCACGAGTTGCACAGGAACAGGAGAAGCTCATTTATGCGTTGTCATTGCCCGCTTTTCTCTATCTTGAGATGGCTGCATCACGTTGTGCGAGATCTCGATTGTTCGCTAAAAGCCAAGTACACAATGACACAAGTTTGGGCCAAGACTCAAGCAAACTGCCTCACCTTATCAAATCAATTGCGCATCGAGACGCAAGGACTTGGGGTCTTGTCTGTGATTCGTTTGCCCTTAGACAGCACCTGTGGGGGGGGAAGGGACTTTTGCTTGCGAAGTGTCACTTGAACCCTGGTGACTGCTCATTAAACACTGCGAAGTCGTTCTGCTCCCTCTTTTATTTTATTCTGAAAGGCCGTATTGGGCACCTCGCCTCCTCTTACCTGCCTCAGAAATTTCACTCGAAGCTGAGGTAGTACAAAGTCGCCCATTCTTCGGCAGGCAATTCGACGCCCGCTAAATGCAGTATTAAGAAATAGTGGTGGGTCATGTACATAGCGAGCAACATGTACTTGGCCGTTCCCTGGGCACTCAAACTTGAAAGGCTTGCTAGCCTCGACGTTGAGAAGCTGGTACAGCATCTTATTACAGTACATGTACCCATGGTTGATGTGGCAGGTGGCCGTTTCCCCCCTTGGCCTGCCATCTGATGCCCAAAAAAGATACATGTAGGGGCAAGAAGCTAGGTACATCAGGTGGCTTATCCCGATGCAGGTAGCCGCATGCCCGGTAGATTCGTGTCAGAGAAGAGGCAGTCTGAATACCTTTTGAGGTACTTCAGGTTTTGTACCGGACAGAGGCTGGCCGATTCGACAACACCCCGTCCGTGTCTCTGTGTCGAAGTGCCCGTCAACCTCCGCTGTCAAAAACGCGTAGGACCGGACTAAGAACCACAAGGCAGGGCAGCGGGCCAACTTGAACATCATGAGCGTGGTAGCACCATCATGTCAAGGGAAAATGTCCCTGAGAGAGACAGGCCTGTCCATGCTCATTCATGTGTGCCCATGCTTTCAGCGTTTCTGGAATCGCCGTCATTGCGAAGCACTGGCAGAGATCCATCATACAGCTGACAGGATGAATGCAAACAGACCCTCCAATACACGCACGGTACATGGGGAAACTGCCCAACGAGCAACGGGCAGGGCGAGGTGATACACAGGTCTTTATAACATCATCACACTTGCATGTCCTCCCCGTTTCCTCCCCCCCCCCCTTTTCCCTCCACTTACCTACTTTTGTTTTTTCTGATCTGTCCAGTGTCTTATCTTGTCTCGCTCGATTTCTTTCTTCACTACTAATGGTGAAACTAGACCTTTGTGCCAAGGTCAACATCTCACACATCACATCATACGCCCCCCCTTACCTACCTAGGTACCTTATTCTACCCTTGTGTCTTTGGTCTCCTTTTTGTTTCATCATCTCCACCCCCCCCCGAGAAGAAGACCAAGATACACCACCGAGCTCAGCTTTTTCAAGACAATCTGACGAAACGAACCAGAGGTCACCAATCGATTCCCAACCACTGGATCGGACGTAGATTGCGCTGGGGATTTGTCTTTGATTCAAACCAATTCCAGAAGTTGGGACCCGGAAAGGTGTGTGTACCATGTCTCACCCCTCCCCATCCTGCCTTTGCTCATTCATCTCCCCACTATTCAACTTTCTCGGCCGAGGGACATGTGCTTCTCGTTATCCTGTGCTTCCACGGCGAGCGCTTTGATGGGTCCAGCGTTGCTCATGTGCGTCGATTCCAGGTCTTTGGCGTCCGCCCACCCCGTCCTCCGGTCTATCAGAGCATAACAGCAGGGAAACCAGTCCTAAGAGGTTCAGCTTGAGCAAGGGTTTTTGCTGTCTTTGTCTCTGGCCATAATTCAGCCCCGACTCTCGACTCCAAGGGAGCCTCTCTTTCTGTTTTCGATTGTCGGTGAAGATCGTTCGAGGGCCAGGTCGCAGCCTCTCAGGGCATACAGCGCGGCCGATTTGGATCCCGGGGCGAGGTTCCAGTTGACTTCATCCTGGATCGATCGGGATTTCGAGTTGCGGTGTTTAAGTGACCGGACAATTTACACGCACTGCACACGACACTGTTGTACCCCTCCCATCACACCAGACACACGCTCAGCCTGTCGAGCCATTTCTACGTCTTGATAATAATAACCACGCTCGCAAGCCACAGCAGACGAGACAGACAGACAGAACAACCGCCCAGTTCGCGAGATTCAAAACAAGGACACGGCGAGAAAAAAAGAGGACAAATCAAATGGTGTCCCAGTCCCAGTCGCAGTGTTATACCTCTTCCTCTTCATCTTCATCCTCATCGTCTTCGTCTTCCTCGGGCTCCAACACATCTAGCGACAGCACGCTTGTAGGCGGTATTGGTGGACTCGTCCCAGGACTCGGTGGACTCGGGCCCCCTTTGCCTCCCAGACTCGGCAGCAGATCGAGCTACAACAACACGAGCCGGCCATATCCAGCTGTGTACTATCCAACACCGGCCAGCTTGCCATCTCTGGATTCGGATCGGCATCACTCTCACCACCGCCATCACGGCTACCCACTGTCATCTCACTCGATACACGGAACTGACGGCCACGTCCGAGGTCACCTCAGCATGTCTGATCAGGGCGGGCATGGCGGCATGGATGGGTCTGACTCTACACCACAGAGAAAAAGAATTGCTGTTGCGGTATGCGCCTTTTCCCTCTCCTTTGATATTTGATTGAACTCTGCTGATATAGAATATCGTACCTACCTTAGTGCGGGAGGTGCAGAAAACGAAAGATCAGATGCAGTGGTGACCCGGGACAGGGGCAGCCATGCTCCAATTGCAAGAATGCAAATGCGGAGCCCTGTCAGTTTCTGAGGGTCCAGTCCAGAGAGGCTGGATTCCGGAGCGAGCCAACCGGCGGCGAGTTTGGCTACAACGTTGGTGATGCGAGACTCTACGCGTCCCGGGCTCCTACCTACACCTCCCCCGGCCCCAGCCCGTATTCCCATTCCGACCTGTTAAGCACCGGGCAGCATCTGGGGAGCACAGATGTCTTGTCATCCTACACCCAGGCTCGACATGGAAGCAGCGGCGGCTACTCCTACACCCCGGCCAAACCCTACTATCCTGCCATGTCGGCCGCGTATGGCTCCCCACCGCATGCTCTCGCATATGGCGTCGGTCCTGACGACGGCACCGTCCCGGGGGGCTCTGCC
This sequence comes from Triangularia verruculosa, assembly GCA_033296885.1. Taxonomy (NCBI): domain Eukaryota; kingdom Fungi; phylum Ascomycota; class Sordariomycetes; order Sordariales; family Podosporaceae; genus Triangularia; species Triangularia verruculosa. Next base: position 125,847 of record MU863913.1, on the reverse strand, counting down.
TTTGACGCCTGTGCCATTCCTCTGCCTGGGAGCCACCCTCACGAGCTCAGCAGCATTCCTGTGATGCCCCTTCCAGGCCATCACGGACCCACGGCTTGGCCATCGAGCAGAAAATCAACCGGTGGACATGGACACGGATACGGCAGCATGTACCTGGATCCAGAAGTCACCACCTCCCCGACCAGCTATGCCGCTCCCCCGTCATCAGCCTACACGGCAGCAGGAGGAGCCGTGCGAGGGCCGTCACACCACCCCCAAGAGGGGCCAAGCTTTTCCTTCACAAACATGTCGGCTTCTCTGCCATCCTCAGATCGCGTGCTCCCCAATCCCTCGGCGGCCAGTCACCGCTCCTCCACCTACCCACCCCTCTCGGGAGCTAAATCGAGCGGCCCCCCACCGGCGACAGAGTCGGGCTATGACAGCTACAGCTCCATGTCGTCGCGGACCGAATCCAGCGGCCCAGAAAGCATCTTTAGCGACTCTGACCGTGCAGCCTTGTCCAGCCAGGGCCCAGCATTCGACATGGGCTCGTACGGCACCTCCGGTTCGACCGATGCTTCATGCCGAAGGGACTCTGCATACGGGGCTGGACATGAGGGCGGCGGCGGCGGCGGCGGTGGTGGGCACGACGGGCCGTCGCTGCCCTCGTTGTCGTCGGCGTATGGGCACCACAGCGCCAGCGTCGAGAGACATCACGCTGCTGTTGCTACCCGGCACTAGTCTTGAGATGGAGCATGTCTGGGGGGTTGGTTGGTTGGAATATTCCAAGGTGGTGGCGACACGAAAAGCACTGGCCAGTCCAAAAAAGAAATAGTCGCTGGAAATAGAACAGTGTGTCAAGGCGTGGATGGACACTGGCCGAGTCGAAATCCGACCGCACGACACCCACCATGACCGCCATTGATGAGAAAGTTGGGGGTTACACGGCTAGTGGACAACCCCATCTATCTCGAGCATTCGACCCGCCGCAGCCACTTTCTTCGAAACAGACCATCCCGATTCCCGGGGATATGACGCCGACACCCATCTCGATAGGCGACGGGACCTACGACGACGACTCAGCTTCACCATGTGGAAGCAGGCAGCCATCCGATCTCTCTTTCTTTTGCTCGTTTTTCTTGTCACTCTAACCAAAATGTCCAGGGAATTCTGCCGCCAGAGAAACAGGCCAAGAGTCCCAAGTGTGCGATTTGATTTTTTCCTACTGCTGTTTGAATTCGTCTTTTACTGTCTCTTCTTCTCTCCATTTGTTGTGTTTTGATACTGTCGCGGCCCTGTCAAATTCCCCGACTGGGGGGAAAAAAAAGCATCCTTTTTCTCGTTTTCCTTTGTCTACTATCAAACATTGAAAGATTCCCAGAGTCGCAATTTTGTCCATCGCAAGAGGAAGATATTTACAAGAGGAGGAACATCCATGTTGGAAAGAGCTCAGAGATGCACAGAGAGAAGGCGTGAGAGAGAGAAAAACAAAATACATGTACATGTCTGGAAACCCGCTTTTCTTTTCCTTTTCTTTCGTTGTGGTTTATTGTTGTTGTTGTTGTCGTTGCTGATGATGACCTGCTCTTTCTGGTTGTCTATTGTTATTGTCACACACTCGAGTTTGATTGTATTGATCACCGGCATGGGAATGTGGAGGTTAATCTATCTTGTACACCCTCACCCTCCAACACTGGCGCTGATGGCCAACCAAGGCTGGGTGGGGGCCGAGAGAAATGGGCCTAGACTCGGAACACGACAGCTCACCTACATGACTTCCATAGCGTCATGTGTCTTTTCAGCATGGGTTTTGGAGGATGGTGGAATCTGTCCGCGGACCAGGTTGAAGAAGAGAGCAAGCGAGCTGTTGATAGTACAAGAAGGTACATGGCACACACACGCACACACACACACACACACACGCAAGATAAAAAAGAAGAAGCCTAATCTAATAGTTACTCACAACAGTGACGAGAACTGAAGAATAAATGAATTAAACACCACACCTGCTTTGTTTGCCTTGCGAGATGGGACCCCCAAACTGTTGAGCTGCAGCACAATGTCAGCTGGAGGGTCTATCTATGCAGATGGCGTTTTCCAACATATGTCTACGCCGAGCTTTCGTGGCTTACACTACCACTCCTGCAAGTCTAACTCTTCGTCACCAGCCTCAGATGGGTGTGGCGCAGAAAAAGGGCAGCAACCAGCTTGAACCAACCAACAAGTGCCAACAGCTTTTCCGTCCGACTGGACCCGAGACAGTTTGACCTGAAACATCACAAGAAAAGCGAGACACACAAGATTCTCCTCCCTTGCATTCAAGAGACTAAAAGGTAATAAATATCACTATTTCCCTATTTCCCTATTTCCAAAAAAAGTCCTGCCATTTTTTATATCCTGCCATGATGTTGTCCGTTACCAAATTCAATCCCACAAAAAGACACCGAATAAGAAGTAGCGCCTTGACAGTCAAGTCCTCAACGCCGACATAATTCCAAGTTCGAATAAGTGGCGATGCTCAAAGCTAAGTAAAATGTTGTTGTGCTTGCTGATGATGATCAAGGCCAACGAGAGAAAAAAGCTCGACTACTCCCAACGCCGAGCTGAATGCAACGATAACCAAACAGAAAAAGAATCCGAATATGCTTCCAAAGTGGTGTGTTTGTGTGCGTGTGTGTGTGTGTGTGTGGCGTCCCTTAATGGGATTGAGTTTTGGCAGTCGCCCTTCAAGCGTCGGGCGCGCTTCGTCTTCTCCTCCCACTCCGGAGTTCCCTTTCGGTATCCATGAGTCGGCTCTGGACCCACGTTCGAAACGCGCGGTCGCCTCTCACCGCCTCGCAGTTGAGCAGCTCCGTCAGCACTCTCTTGATGCCCTCGTTGACGTCACACAATTTCGCCTCTTCCTGGGCGACCTCCCCGAGACAGCCCGAGGAACCAGATCTCTTCATCATGATGGTCGGGATGGACGAGCTGCGGAACTGATGACGGGAGAGCGGCGCGGCCGGTTCGGGAATGACGCCGGTTGGCGAGAGTGATGACGTAGTGGTGGTTGGCGAGGGAAAAAAGGAAGCAGACCGGGGCGATCGGAGCTCATCGAGATGCTGGCGCAGAGACTCGTGCAGCTCGTGCAGGACAAAGTATTTCTGCAGAGCCACATCGCGGTTGTGGTGGTGCATCATGGTCGGCACTGGGGAGGAGCGGAGGTCAAACATGTGGTTACGGGTGGTGCTGAAGGAAGATGAGTTTGCGGCGGCGCTCATGTTGATGCGGATACTGGGTCAGGCTGAGAGGTGGTGGAAGAAGATGAAGGAAAATGAAGAATCGATCAGTGCGTAGCGTGCTGCATTCGAAGGAGGTGGTGCTGGTGCTGGTGCAAATGGCGGGACCATTGGAGGAGGAGTGTTGGATACTGTATGTCGTGGTTGTGTTTGATTTGACCGTGACGGGTTCAGGTTGTTGAAGAGGAAGAAGAAAAAGAAGAGTCGGCGGCGTTGATGAATATGGGAAGATTGCGTGCTTGTGATTCGAGAATGAAATTGCGGTCGGCGAGACGCTGCTCTGCGCGAGAGTGCCTTATCTCTTGGTGGCTTTCTGCCCCTGCTCCCTGCTCGGACGCTGTGCCCTGGCCCAAGAGAGCTGAAACGAACAAATGATGGCACCCGGCACAGATGTGATGTTCTGTCGATTTGGACTGTGGCCTGAGTCGAACACGAGTGTCGATATCAGATTGACCGGTTGAGGGCGTGCGGCTCTGTTCGTGGCGGGCGTGGTACGTGGGCAACCTAGTGGGCAAGCTTCCGTTATTTGAGTTTGTGGTGATCGTCGAGCTTGTCGTCACTGCTGCTTCCGACACAAAGGAAGATCCCTGCGCCCGCCGCCTATGGAACGGGCCTGGACACTGTGTGCTGTGCGGGGTGGAGCTGTCAGAGCTTCTCTTCCCTCTCACCCCTTTTACTTTCGGCGCCCCGCAGGTAAAAAATGCTTGTTAAGTTTGATAAATTTGGCAGCAATGGGCAGAGAAGCCAGAAGAAATTGAAATCGGAAATAAAAGACGAGAGAAGAAAAAGAAGCAAACGGATCTCGTTTTCCACGAGGCGCCTCTGCAGATTAGGTACAGCAAACGCCAGACGGGCAGCAACCGGCATTTGCGAGAGATGCGCAGATATCATATCAGAGGCACCATCGGGCACCTGCAGCAGAAAAGGTGGAGATGATATCAGGAACCTCGACGGCTTCCGCCGGGACGGACAGTGTGTCGAGTGCCTTATCCGTACTTTGTGCCGTTCTGGTGTGGGCTGCCCCTCTTTCTGTGTGTGTCGTGTCAGTCCCTTCGAGGAGCACTCTTCGCGCTCTTTTACCGCGCTTCCATTTCACCGCTCCGGGCGATTGTTCCTGCCTCGCGCCGATTGACTTTTTAGTTTGCAGCTCTGCACCATCACCAATGAGCCAAGCTGATTCGAAAACATGGCAACAGTGCCAAGTCGTCCCAGTTCAAACAGACCGCTGGCCAGGCCTCGATGCTGCATTGGCAGTGGGGTAACCAATACCACCCTTTACCATACATCGACCCGATCCTCATCGCGCAACTGTCAGATGCTTTTTGATCCCTAAACCACTTGCGTCTCTTACGTACAAAACCTCGGAACCTAACACCACCTGATGGACTCGTCCACCGGAGCGCAACGAACATCCCGACACTACCATACTCGTCGCCGTCATGATCTAATTATAATGATGTGTCAGTAATGCAGCTATCTATACATGTATCCCATTCCATATGCTGCCATCAAATTGCCATCATCCTCCCGTCACTTGTAAAATATTCCATCTGCTATCCTCTTCCTCGCCCTCGCCAAGCCTTGACTGCTGGCCGTTGGTGGCTGTTGAGAGTTGGCAATCCTCCTAGGAATCGACGTCTTCTCGCGTGCAGACCCGAGAGAAGAAGCTGGAACACTCATACCTCGCTTGCTGAGGCCAACCCGCCGTGCTGCTGCTGCCGCCGCCGCTGGTCTCCTCTTCGTGACCCAGCCCCCGCCCCCAGGCCAGTCCGAATCCTGCGAGTCCTTGTACGTCTCGTCAATGTCGTCTTCCGCGTAGTTTTCCTCCACCGCAGGTTCTGGGCTGCTGGTTAACAGTGAGACCACCTGTGAGCCCTCTGGAATTTGAAATTGTGATGAGCTCGGCCTTGCCGTCTGACTGAAGTCGGGCTTGAATATATCGAGTTGAGAGAAGACAGGCTCCCTCTTGACCTTTGTCACAGAGCTTTGCTTGTTAGGCTTTGACTTTCTCGCTGATGGCTTCCCAATGGGCCTCTCCATGAGTTTTCGTGCGAGTTTGGATGGGCCTTTGCCAACGTTGTACCCTTCTGAGTCGGAGTCCGAATCTACACCATCCGGTTTTTCAGAGTCGTCCTCCATATCATCCAGCCGTCGCATCGCTTCCTCATATTCCGCATCTGCTGTTGTCATTGACGTGCGCGCCTTGGATTTCGAAATGACGTCACCCAGCGCCGGGCTCCGGGCCGGCATGCCCGAACTGTTATTGGTGGAAGACTGTGTGCAGAGCTCGCTCACCGACGGGAGAGAGGAATCTGATGAAGACGAAGATTCGGATAAAGCCCGCATGACACGGGAGGGACGAGGTGTCGGCGCATCTTCCTCCTCTTCCTCCTCTTCCTCCGCGTTCTCATCGTTCTTCTCACCATGTTCTTCCTTGTGAGTTCCCACCTCGCCTGCTTCATCGTCCATTCCAAACGGAGGCGAGCTGGGAGGGATGTCCCGTTGGGCAGAGTCATCCTCGAGTGCGTTGAATGAAGAATCGGCCAAATCAATGCTGAAGTCTGGGTCGACCTGTCTCCCGCTCTGGACGCTGCCAATATCCGAGGGTGGCAGGTCCAGCTTGGGGTACTCAACTCGATGCTCAGACGGCGGCAACGAGATGGCGTCCGAGAAGCCGTTGAAAGGCTCAAGCAGAATCGGCTGTGAATCCACACCGTTAGATGTGCCTCGGGAAGCAGGACGAGATCCCATGTCGCTTTGTGGTTGTGACGATTCAAACGGTCGAGGCAGGACATCGTGCGACATGTCGGCCAACTGCCGAGACGGCGAATTGCTGCTGCGGTTCGAGAGGGCATCGTTGGTGATGGATGGGTCAACCTCCTTGCGGAACCCAGCTTCGCTGATCAGCTGGCTGATTTCGTGCCGCCTGTCTTCCGTCATGGAAATGTCCTCCACAGGCACTGACATCGCCTGGACGGCCTGCGCATCCTGGTGATCACTGGAGCTGTTGCGGACGCAAGTCTCGGGAATCATACTTTCCTCAAGAGTCTGCGTGTTGATGTCCATCTGAGATGTTTCGTCAGCAGACTGCTCCGAGGCTTCATGACCCAGGGTTGCCGATGTTTGAGCGCTCGTAGTTTTCTCGAGATTGCCGATAGTGTGGGATGGTGATGGCTCCTGCAGCAAAGGCGTACCTGGAACAACTTGAGAGGGAAACTGCAGGACATGAGGCTCCATCATTTCAGACAAGTCCAGGGTCCGGTAACCTTCCTCTGCCTCCTCCTCATCATCATCCATACCGGGAAGCTCAAACTTGTCATAGACCCGATTGCCGTCGTCGTCGTAGACCTTTTCATTCCGGTCCAAATTTTGGTCTCTCTTGGCAAGCCGAAGCCTGACAGCGCCATCGGCTTCCAGATTGACGATAACGCCTGTCAGACGCGATACCTGAGGCGCCCAATTGGTTGCTTTAGACATCAACAGTTGCTGCCAGGTAAGAATCATGCCAGGAGCGGCACTGCCAGGCTGTAGCACAGGGAGGGTTGATATGTCTGTTGGAAGCGGTGGCAGGTCCTCCTCTTCCTCCTGTGCGCGGATATCGAATCCTCCCTCCTCTGGTTGCTCTGGCTGCTCCTGCGGCTCGTCGTCGTAATTCAGAGTAGTGTCGCCATATGACGTGCTTTCGTCATGGTAATATGACACTGTATCGCCTGCATCTGACCGTCTCTTCTTTGATTTGGGTGTCTCATCATCTTGATACTGGTATTCGTCCTGATTGCGCTGCTTCCTCTTCTTACGGCCGCCATGCTGGTATTTCTGCTGGGGATCCCACCGCTGGACAAACGGGAATGGCGGCTCACTGAGAACCACGCCCTCCTGACAGCATTCGACGGCTCTGTAGTTGATCTTGGCCCGCCAGGCATCCGGGTCCTCCTCGGTGTCATGGGGTGTCTCTTTGTGGACTGCAACAGGCGCCTCCGGGGAGAGTCGACAGCTCGCCGCGGCAACAGGAACTGAGGGATTAGTGGAAACTTCCTGAGTCTGAGAATCACCGCGCAATTCTTCAACAATCATTCCGGTCAGTGTTTCCATGCGCTCGAGCATTTCTGCCTTCTTCGCAGCGAGCGCATCAGCGATGTCGGCAAGCTCAGCAGAATCGGCCTTGGTCATACCCGCGCCGGGAGCCGATTCCACAGACGCCTCAGCACGAGCGGCAGCTTTCTTCGCTTGCGCCAAAGCCCTCCGCCGGGCATTCCTCTTCCGAGTGGAAGGTTTGCCTTGTCCCGGACGAACTGCATTTGTACTCTCGTCTTGACCTGCTGGCGCCTTGGTTATCGCTGGTGGCTTGACTGGGCTGGGTACGGCCTTCTTAGGCTCTGGAGCGACATGCTCTTTGTCAACAGAGGTGTCGTCGTCACTTGGCGATTCGTCATCGCTAGAGGATTCGTTTTCGCTAGAGTCTTCATCGCTGGAGGAAGACAACTCCTGGCTGGACTCATCATCAGCTGGGCTGCTGTCATCGTCACTTGAATTGATGCTTGAATCGTTGCTCGAATCACTGTTTGACTCGTCATCGGAATCCTTGTTGCTGGAATTTTCGGCCGGGTCAGAGTTATCTTTATCCTCTGCATCCTCCAGATCCTCATCCGAGTCTAGGTCAACATCAGGCGGATTGCTGTCTTGGTCACCATCACTATCATCATCTTCCTCATCAGTGTCTTGATCGCTAGCGGAATCGGCGCCCTCATCATCATCACTGTTACTATCGCCGTCATTGTCGGTCTCGTTGTCGCTGCTGCCCTCACTGCTGCTATCGCTTTCACTGTCGTCATCCTCCTCCTCTACTTTGGCGGATTGATCTGACCGCTCGGTTCCGGCTGGAGCCTGAACTTCATTGTCAGTCTCATCCTCATTATCGCTCGAGTCGTTGTTGTTATCCGAGCTCGAGGCGGAGGAACTGTCGGGAGCTGAGCCCGGTAAAGGTGGGGAAACTTTCGAGGACGCCACTTCAGGACCACTGTCACTGTCACTGTCGTTGTCGACATCACTGGTATGATCCGAGAGCGATTTATGGCTGGAATCGTCCGCGTCCTCATCCAAAGCTTCATTATCGCATTCGATGTCGTCCTCGAACTTGGTATGAACAGGTAGGTTGACCGAGGCTCCCTGTTCGCGCATCTCTTCAACCATGTGTCTGGAAGCAGTGCCGTTGAGTATGGAACCACTCGGAAAACCGTGCTGGTCGTAGTGCTTGACGACGGATGCGACTGATTCGGTGTCGCTGTCTTCAGGTTCCTCGTCGTCCCGGGATCGTTTGGTACCTCGCCCTTCGGCGTCAATGGGTGCCTCCACCTCCCTTGCCTTTCTTCTGCCATGACTGGTCTGCTGATGCACTGTTGTGTTGCTTTTCACGGCCTCATGGGACTCAGCATCATTCTGCAGATCCCTCAGTTCAGCCTCAAGGTCGGACTCATCATCTTCCTCGAGACCTGCGTCGTCGTGCGCATCGTGATCCAAATGTTCTTCCTCCAAGTCGTCTTCGTCGATCGAGTCCACATCCGCCTCGTCCTGCCTGCTCTCTTGGCAGTCATAATCGTCGTCTTCTGCATTCTCATCTTCGTCTGCATTGTATGGCGTATCGAACCTGACAGTTCCGATTCCACGGCTTCGTCTGCCCCCTCGTTCGCCAGACTGGGTGATCATTAGCTGTTGCGTATCGTCATCTTCGTCTTCCTCGCCATGCGGATGATAGGTAAGCCGAGGGCGCTTCAAGGGTGGTATGTCGACAGCAGGCCGGCTGTAGGCGGCCCGTAGACGGGGGCGACCAAAGGGGATTCCGTCAAGGAGATGACGACCGTCATTCGTTATCTGGTCGCGGCCGCTTAATCTACGCTTCCTTCGGTCGTCTGTAACAAGTGGACGAATGCTGAACAAGGGGGCACATGTTAGACGGGTTTCTTTTTGAAATTGCAATGACGAGATGGAACAGACGTACTAAACCTCCTCATCGTCCTTCAACACGTCCGCCACTTGTTGAAAATGCAAGCAGTCGTAGGCAGTGCCAGTGTCCTTCTGTCTCAGCTCAACCGTGTAATCCTCCAGACCCCACTCGTTGCTCTCCAAGGGAATGACCTCATTGACCTGCTCCAGCAAGCCCGCAATGGTAGGCTCGCTTTCCGTCTTGTAGCTGAAGACGACTCGTACGTCGGGGAGGGCATGGCGGCGCACCACCAGTCGCAGGCGCATGTTTCAGATGGTATTAATGGCGGTCCCGGGAGGGAAGACAATGTGAAGAAATAGACGGAAAAAGCGTCGTCGCAAGGAGAAGTCGTGCAAAGCTTGCATAAGAAGAATAAAAATTAAACTGAGTGACGGATTGACGCGTGGGAAACCTTGAGAGCTGGCGGCGCCTGTCGCGGCTCAACTGTGGAAAGTTCCCGGTGACCGTGTCTGAGAGCTTGCACAGCTTATCTGCTTATCGATAGTGGGGGTGGCATGTGAGTGTTGTGAGAGGTACCTACCTACCTAATCCAACCCTCGCGCCAAGAAGATTCTGAATTATGTGTGCATGTTTAACCCTGATACTTACCCCTGAGCTGATACATCGACACCAACACGACACCCGGGTGGTCCAAAAGTCTACCCATTTACTTAAAGCGCTAGTCAAGGTATCTACTCTACGAATATACAGATATATATGTGCATCGCCCACACGCGTGCTACAATCACCAACTGTCTTCAAAACCAAGATTATCTCGGCAACGGGCCCGGGTCTAGCAGATGTCCCATCTTTTCGATCTGTTGGGGACACGAGGTCAGCATTCGCCGTGTTGCAGTACACCAATCGGAGAGGTCTCACCTTTGTCTTTAAATACCCGTCTACCTCGGGTGCCCTGAAGCCGCCTTTTCCCTTCCAAGAAAGAGGCACCATGGCCACGCGCTCCTTCACCACCACTTCTCTATTGGGGCCCTCCACGGCGCGGATCTTATCTGGGTTGTTGGTCAACAGTCGCACTTCCTTTTGACCAAGATCCAGAAGCATGGCCGTTGCAAGGCCATAGCTCCGCGCATCGGCAGGGTGTCTCAGGAGCAGGTTGGCCTCGACGGTGTCTGAACCTAGGTCTTGCAGGTTGTATGCCTTTAGTTTCTCCCCTAGTCCTATGCCGCGACCTTCCTGTCGGAGGTAGATGATAACACCGCCGGCCTTGTTGGAAGGCAAGGACATGAGCCTGGCTGCCTCATCCAGCTGCTCACCACAATCACACCGGGCAGACCAAACAGTCTCGCCCGTGTAACACTCGCTGTGTATCCTGACAAGCGGCGAATGATTCTGGGCATTTTCTTCTTCTTTGCGCTCTGCGGGGGCGCTTCCCGAGTTCTCCAAACTTGTCGTCCTGCCTGGATACAGTCTGCCAGTGTATGCACCTCGCACGAGACGGTCCATCTCGGTCTCGCCCTCTCGCACCGCATCAAGGGACTTGCTGCGGATGGTGTTGCCAAACACAATGGCCAAATGTTCCTTGCTGTCCACGTTATTGGTGTACAAGTGGAGAAACATCTCGGCGCCGGTGGTGGTCGGGATGCGCGCGCGCACCATGCATTCCACCTGGGGCAGCTGCTCCAGAAGCCGGGGGTGTTTTGATCCGCATCCTCCGGATGGTACAGTACTGTCGACGGGGACGCCGCGGGGTTCAGAGAGCAGGAGGCTGGACGGAGTAACGGTCCCTGGGGTGGCGGGAGGCGTAAAGGCTGGCGACAGGAGTGAACTGGGCGGCGGACCGTTCAATGGCGCGCCATCGTTGGGGCCGGTGTTGCCGTCATTGCTGGTGTCCCCTTCTCTCGGGGTGGGCGGTGATGTGGTGGAAGTGCCGAGTGCGGGGTCGGAGGAAATGGAGAACTCGGGGTGCGACACATCGGCATCACTTTGCGGTGTGTGATGGGCGTCTGTTGGGGGAGAGTAGAAGGAGGGCAACTGGCTTGTCCTCTCGGCGTGGTGTTGCCATTTGTCTGGCTGCTGGCCGGGCATGGTGACTGGAATGGAACTGGATGGAGGGGCGCGCGCGTGGCTGTCGGCGATAGGTGGTGCAAGGCAAGGCGCAATCCGCAATCACGGGCTCGGGCCGTCGGTTCCAGGGCACGGCTGGGTGTCTGGGTCTGGGTGTCTGGGTGCCTGGGTGCAGATGCAACTGAGGGCGGTCAATGGTGCAATAGAGAGGATTCCTGCAATCAACAAGACTCGACTCCCTTTTTGCTGGTTTCAAAAAAGATGACAGCCTCAACCGGGCCGGCGGGCGATTCCAAAGCGATTCAAGGAGATTGGGGAAGCATTAGTCATGTGCTGCGCATCGCCTCGGTGCCACGGTGCCTCTCTCTGAAGTTCGGCTGGCGGATACTTCCCCATGTTTTGCGGGGTTCGGCCCCACTCCTCTCCATCCTTCCACGCTCTGCGACAATCATGGACCTTCGGGATGACGACTTTTTTTTTCTTTTTTTTTTCCATGTTTGGCGACAACGGAGGCGGTCAGGTTTGTCTCAACGAAGATTACTGGATGGATAGAGGACATCATTGAGGCAATGACTACTCAGCTTGTGCCCACTCACTCATCTCATACCCACATCCACATGGCCTTCTTCAACACATGGATGAGGTGCTTGGGTGAGCATCTCCGATAGTCGTACCTGATTGATAAGCCTTTTTTTTCTTATCGCGACCCTGCACCAGACCGTCTTATATGCGATAACCGGACAACGCGATGCTCCTGATTCTGCCCTTGCAGCCATCTCAACGGGATACTATGCAGGAACCTGCTCTTGCTAGCTACCTTAGGTAGCCGGTTTGCAAATCACAAACTAGATTCTTGCGTCTTTGAGATGGCGGATCCGGAACACTCATTCTGTTGATGCCAGCGCGCAATGGACAGCAAGCAGTATTCTTCCGCGATGTCGTCAGTTCGGTTCAAGTGCGGCTCTTCAGTGCCCAGACAAGGCACAATATTGCGCCAGGCACCGCCCCAAGGGACGCGGAGGAACCAGAGAAGCCACGAGGCCGACAGAGAGGTCCAGAAACGTCCATCAAGGTCCTGAGAACGCCTCGCCAGCATCGTGACCGGGCTGGGCTCCCGATCTAATATATCCGAGTGTCCTTCGAAAGAGATTCCCTTGACCGCTGAGAAATTGGTCAATGCAGGTTGAGGTCATGCCGCTACCGCGTTTCCACACGAGCAACGCCGTCGCCCATCACGCATTGTTGCTGTGTTTCCCCTTTGGGACGTGGAGGAAACGGATGTTCGGGAGGGCAACCGGGAGCCGCACGCCAGGCCAAGACCCTAGCCTACCAGCGCGATGTGTCGTTCCGAGTGGGCCATCGCCTACTCTGTCCATGGTGTCGGCACGACATGTCCTTCGCGGCCGTGGAATCCGTCGACATCCTGGCCGTTGCAACTTGGCCAACGGAGGCAGTGGGCTGTCATGGCGAACCGATTTGGAAGAGGGTATCGAGGGAAGCGAGTGAGGTGAAAGTGGTATAAGAAGTGTCCGACGACGATCTCGAGAAGGGGGAGTCTCTCTTGCTTCTTCAGCCAGCCTCTCCAGCTCTGTCTCTCTTCCGGTCTTGCTTGATCTTGTCTGATCTCTAGCCTCCTTCTTGGACACCACCTTCATCATGCGTGCCGACGTCTTGATTGCCGCTCTGGCCACCGGCGCCCTTGCCGCCGCCGTCCCTACCAGCCCCAAGAAGCCCACCCCTCCTCCCAAGGGTGATGTCAACCCCTTCGTTGGCAAGGCCCAGTTCGTCAACCCCGAGTGGTCCAACAAGCTCACCCAGACCTACAAGAGCTTCCTCAAGAAGGGCGATGTCAAGAACGCTCTCCGCACCCTTCAGGCCCAGAAGGTCAGCACCTTCGTCTGGGTCTCCCGTCTCTCCGAGCTGGGCAGAATCGACGAGGCCATCGCCACCGCTCGCCGTGTCCAGAAACAGACTGGAAAGAAGCAGATCGTCGGCCTCGTCCTTTACAACCTTCCCGACAGAGATTGCTCCGCTGGCGAGTCCGCCGGCGAGCTCCTGAGCGGCGAGAACGGCTTTGAGCGCTACAAGGAGGAGTTCGTCAAGCCCTACGCCCAAAAGGTCGCTGCCGCCAAGGACCTAGAGTTTGCCATCGTCCTTGAGCCTGATTCGCTCGGCAACTTGGTTACCAACCTCAACATTCCCCTCTGCGCCGGTGCTGTCGACATCTACCGTGATGGTGTTGCCCATGCCATCACGCAGCTCCAGCAGCCCAACGTCCACCTCTACATCGACGCTGCCCACGGCGGCTGGCTCGGCTGGAACGACAACCTCCCTCTCGCTGCCGATGAGTTCGCCGAGGTCCTGAAGAGAGCCGATAAGACTTCCGGCAAGAAGAACAAGATCCGTGGTTTCGCCACCAACGTGTCCAACTACAACCCCCTTCACGCCGTCGTCCGTGAGAACTACACCGAGTGGAGCAACAGCTGGGATGAGAGCAACTATGCCAGCAGCTTGGCTCCCCATCTCGTCGAGCGCGGCCTCCCTGCTCACTTCATTGTTGACCAGGGCCGTGTTGCCCTTCCTGGTGCTCGTAAGGAGTGGTATGTTTTATTCCCCTGTTCTTTGGCGCCTGACGAACCGACAGCTAACGTTGTTTGTGTGATAGGGGTGAGTGGTGCAACGTTGCTCCCTCCGGATTCGGACCCGCTCCCTCCACCAACACCAACAACACCGTCGTTGATGCTATCGTCTGGATCAAGCCCGGCGGTGAGTCTGATGGCGAGTGCGGCTACTTCAACGCCCCCCGCGCCGGCCACTGGCACGACGAGTTCGCTCAGCAGCTCGTCCAGAACGCCCACCCCTCTGTCTACTCCGACTGGTGGAAGTTCTGGTAAATACATTTGTGTTTGTCGTATGAGTGGGTTGAGCAGGGTGTTTAAAAACTTCTTGTACATAATTATTTTGCCTTGTCTATACAAATCAGGGTCAATGACGAGACTCTTTTTCATCGTCAAGCTACTTCATGTTCTTCCGCTGATGTGCGGCAGCATCGATACCGCGCTTAAATGTCATGAAAAGCTCGAGATTCGCTGCGCTGGTAAGGTGTGACAGACAAGCCTCTGGACGTCCGAAGTGTGGGCATGGCTTACCTCGGTGGTCTTGGCAGGGGTACGATCCAGCCTGGGACCCAAGAAGACACTCCGTAAGGCGTTGAAGAACCGAAGACTGGCATCAAGATTCTTCCACTCAGCCTTACGCCCAATGGTTTCTAGGTTGTCTATTTGTTCTCAGGTGCGTTGTTTAGACTGTTCACAGTCATGTTTTCTCACCAACATAGATACCAAGACAGCAGTCGGTTTCCATTTTTGCTGCATTGCCAGTGGAAACGAGAATAATCCCTCCTGGGCTCTCCAGGAAAAGGCGCGGACTGGAAGGCTTCTGGGGGCGTTTTAAGGTTGTGCGCCTTGTGGAATTCCGTGGTGGTGGCTGCAGGCAGGGTGTCATCTTCTCGAACTTCGGAACCCCGTGGGATCGTTGAGATCATCCCCCTTTAAATAAACATACTCGACTGCATCGAGCTGTGTCTTCTTGTTTCCCCCCTTCCCTTTCCTTCAAGCCACCCTCCCACCCATGTCTTTCTTTTAAAACACTCTATCTTGGGTGACCCCACGCTCTTTTTCTTAAATCCACAACAGCATTAGCATTCTCTGATATTCACGTAACCCATACTTACGTATCTGGCCACGATGAAACGAAGCATTGTCTGCCAGCTGCTGTCCGCAGCATGTTTGGTGGTTGGGGAGGGACTGTCCCCGGGCCTCCCCCCGCTTCTGGGTGGCCCTGCGACTATTCATGCTGATGACTTTCCGGAGCATCTGAAGGCCCATGCCCGCGCCATCACCGAGACCGAAACCGCTCAGCCCAAGCCCAAGCATGGCTGTAGCGACGTCTTGACGTTTTACCACTTTAATGATGTCTACCACTCCTTGAGCCGGGACCACGTCGCTCGGTTCGCCACCATGCTCGAATCGGCCAAGAAAGGGGAGAACCCCCTGAAGGTCGAACTCCGTGGCAAGCCGGCCAACTCATCTACCCCTATCGTTGTCCTTAGCAGTGGCGTGTTTGCCCCAACTACTCCCGACAGCCAGGCGAACACCAACGCCGAGGGAATTACCACTGTCTTGTCTCAGCTGCCCATCGACGTGGTGTGCTGTATCTCTGGTATGTTCTTTATACCTCCCTCTAGTATTTTTCTGCTGGCTGATCCAACTGTATCAGACACTCCTAGCGGCTCCCCTGAGGAAGTTCTCCCCGTGCATTCGGTTCTTGCTTCTGCTGCCCCTGAAAATTCCTTTTCGGCATCGAAAACGTCCCCCTATCCCTTCGAGGACGCCGATGTGTCCATCTTCAAGACCAACCTTGTCGTCTCTCCTGCCGCCGCGTTCATCCCCCCTTCAGCGCAGCGTGTGTTTGACATTCGGCAGCAGGGCGACTACAAGATTGGTTTCTTCGGGATGGTGGGCTTGGACTGGGACATCCACTCCAAAAATGCAAAAGAAGGTGTGTTCAGCCACGGCCCCGAGGATCTTCCAGAGGAGTACAAGGAGTTCCTCGTGAGCGAGGCGAGGACGAGTGCAAGGGTGCTGAGAAGGGAGTATGGCGCCGATATTGTGGTTGCCGTGACAAACATGAGGCTTGCAGAGGACGTATTGTTGAGCAGTGCAACGCAGGCGAAGGGACTGGACAGGGTCGACTTCATCTTTGGAGGCTACGACCGGGAGGCCGAAGGTAATGTACACGCCGAAGTCGTCATGCAGTCTCAGAACAGAGACGGAAAGGGCAAGGGGAAAGTCAGTGGCGGTTGGTTTGAAGTCACAAGCCCGGAAACCAGAGTGGTGAAGAGCGGCGCGGGCTGGGAGGGGTTGAGTGTGGTGGAGATGTGTGTCAAGAAGGAGGGCGATGACCTTCCGGAGCTGAGCAGCGTCAAAGGTTCGTAGTGCCGTGCCTTTTCCTTTCTGCTCGACCCGTGATCATAGTACTGACAGGTGACACAAAACAGTGACACAATTCCATCGCCTCGAACGCTACCCACCCTTTGCTTCCCTTGCCCCCTCGGTTGGTATCCTGAAAACAATCGACGCTGTCACCCCGGCCCTCGCCAACCTCACCGCCCAGCTTCTTTTTGTGTCTCGCACCAAGATCAACGGAAAGGAAGCCGCCGTCCGACACTCTGAAACTAATCTGGGAAATTTCATTGCCGATTCCATGTTGGCCTACTACGATGCCGACATAGCCCTGTTCCCGTCTGGTGCTATTAGATGCGATCGCGTCCTTGGTTCGGACGCTGAGAAACAGCGACAGGTCGAGGTGATCGGGGCTGACATCATTGATTGTCTGCCGTTCCAAAACCAGCTCGTACTGAAGCTCATCACTGGCAAGGCGATCAAGGCTGCTCTGGAGAATTCGTTGTCCAACAGGCATGCCGATGGCCGCTTTCTTCAGCTTGGAGGCCTGAGGGTCAATGCCTCGCGGTCGAGGCCCGAAGGTGAGAGGGTAATTTCTGCACGATGGGTTCTCCAGGAGCATGCCAATGGCACCCGAATCGAAGAGGATATTCGCGACGAGGAGCATTACACTGTTGCTATGACGGAGTGGCTCGCCAATGGCTGGGGTGGTTTTTCCATGCTCCGCAAGGGCCAGTTGTTGCGTGGAGGGGAGGCCCAAAGCATGACCGATACTGATCTCATCTTCAAGACCTTTGGGGAGTGGTCCGAAGTCGACAACGCGTTCATCTCGGTCGTTACCGGGAGGAAGAAACAGAAGAAGGTGCCGGTGGTGCTGAAGGACTACTTGGAAGACCCGTATTTGAGCAGCCAGAACTCTGGCCTGAGGTCAGTCAGATATAGGATGGTGATTGGCAAAGATGGTGAGCGGAGTGTGCCTGTTGTCTCGCCAAAGACTGATGGAAGAATCCATTTCCACCAGGAGCCGAACCTGGAGATGCCGGTGTAGGAGAAGCAGTTATGTAGAGACTGATAGAAGAAATCCCAAGGTTGACGATTTAAAACCTCCTTCTATAATCAGGTTTTCCACCCATTTCGGAAAGGTTTGACATTGTCATTTCCAGTCGTTCTGCATCTCAGTGGTGCAAATGCCCAGTGCGACATCGTGTGGGGGCATGTTCCCAGACGTCCCCAGACATGTAAGAACTGCCTCTGCATATCAACCCTCCACTGGCCTGCTCTCGAGCCCAGCCTTTTGTGCTCAGAAGATGTTAGCCGTTGGTATCCAGGCTCTCTGTCTATGCAAGGTCAAACCACCGAAGTCCAGGTACCTAACCGACCACCCGCATGAATACCGCCACCCCGGGAGAATGCTCACAGAAAACTGGTGCAGTGCAATTGCCGTCTATCATTTCCCAGCTTAGACCGCCATCTCTCCCCTTTCACTGTATGTACACGGCAAGCCCGTCTCCTAGTTCCCGTGCTCGCCCGTTGGTTTCCTGTCTCGTCCACCTCTCTAGTTACTCCGCGCACCACCCTTGGCTTCTCTGAGCTCGTCCATCTTGGCGACCCGCTTCTTGAACTCGACGTACTGGCACTTTTCGTAGCTGTGTCTCTCGTCCTGTTGCGGCGTCAGCACTCTAGCCTACCCCGCGGTGGGAGGGGCACGGAGTCGGTTGAGGTAGAGATCGGGTAGGGATCCGTACGTTGCACTTCCAGGGAAGGTAGTATGTGTCCTGGCGACACCGGTTGAGGGGGATCAAAAGGTGGCCGCAGCTGTCACGGTAGGCCATGGGGAGTTTGGCATCACGCATCTCCTCGCGGGTCGCCTCTGTTTTCCTCGGTGGGTTAGCCTCTGGCGATAGGGGAAGGGGCGGTTGAGGAGAATAACATACGCCGCGGGATCTCGGAAGCCGTGCCTGTCGCCATTTTTGCTGCAATTGAGGCGGACTAGCGTCGACAATTGCGAGGGGTTCGAGGTGGTGATGCTTGCGCTGTGCTCTCGGAGCTCTGGCCTGGCTGCTTGTCACTGAGAAGCCAGTGGAGCTCCCACCTTGAGGTGGTCAGTGCTGCTGCCGGACAGGGACCTTGGCACGTGCGTCATCACGTGTACCTCTGTGGTCTCTGATAGCGAGTCTTCGATCTGGATTCTGGAATGATATCGTGAAAGATATATCAATTGAAGTATCCCCAATAGTATCACTCCCTCGGCGATCCCTAATTCCGTTTTTAAAACCATTTGGCTGTTTTTGTACTCTTCAAGCACAGCCAAATGCCCATCTCTGGCGCATGGGTCTTCTGCCAGGTCCTCGACACGGATTTCCTTCTTCACACGCCGCGGCAAAGAAAGCAGCCCATTTTCGTTTAGCAACGCATTCCGTCTACCGCATGGTCAACTTTGGCTCTGCTTAACAAGACCAGTGACCGATTGACACCTCGAGTTCGGACATCGGCGGGTGCAACCTGCCGAGCTCACTTAGCCGGAACTCACCCACCAATGTCTCTATCACTTCTCAAATTCCCATGCTTACTGTGTCCAGTCGCTACCGCTGTCTCGAGCTCTACCAAAAACGCTACGATGATGCATCTTCGGCTATTTTCTCGTTTTCGAGAAGACCAAGACCTTCTCAGCTCTTCACCGCGACAATCTGTTCGCCAGCTTCACTCTACCTTATTTCGCTTGCTGAGACCATGGGTGCCTCCTGATCCCTCTTGATCATCTGCATTCAAGATTCTAGTCTGATTTTGTTGACAGTATGGTTTCGAGAAGGCAGTGTAACGGCAAATAGATAGACTGCAGCTTGGAAGGAAGGGTGTGTTCCGTTGCGATCCTACCTACACGCTGTCGTCTCAAGTCGCTCAAGTATACCTACACAGCGGCGATGCCCCTGATGCTGTGGCTGCTTCCCCCTCTCTTTCTGCTTCTTGCTGCGTTTCTCCGGATTTGTTTTGAAGCTTCAAGATGAAGCCGTCTTTCTTTAGTTTGGTCTCCTTTAGCGGACTGGTGGGTGCGTTACTACCTCCGCCTCCAGTCCCCCAACCCAACATCGCAACTCTTAGCCTGGATCCTCTCAAGGCCGGCGAGAGCAGATTTGATCAGCTCATTGATCATTCCAACCCATCTCTCGGGACGTTCAGCCAAAGATACTGGTGGGATACTACCTACTGGGAGGGGACGGGGTCTCCTGTATTTGCCACCGTTCTTCTCTCCTTCCACGTTCCAAGAAACTGAGCATGGGCATAGGTGATTGTATTCTCTCCAGGAGAAGCTAGCGCCGAGTACTACAGTGGCTTCTTGACAAACCAGACAATAGTTGGTCTCTACGCCCAAGCCGTTGGCGGTGCCATCATTTTGCTCGAACGTAAATCCTCCACCTTCCCCTGAGCCAAAGAGCTGAACACACGACTAAGGATAAACCAAAGACCGATACTGGGGCGATTCGTCCCCCTATTCACATCTATCCACGTCCAACCTCACCCACTTGACCCTCAACAATTCCGTCGCCGACCTAGCATATTTCGCCCGCCATGTCCAGCTTTCTTTTGACGATTCGGGCGAGTCGAACGCTCCCAATGCTCCGTGGATATTTGTAGGAGGCTCCTACTCGGGCAATCTCGCCGCATGGCTGAACCGTCTCTCTCCTGGCACCTTTTGGGCGTACCATGCGAGCTCTGCGCCTGTTCAAGCCATCCGGCACTTTTGGCAGTACTTTACCCCTATTTGGGAAGGCATGCCGCGGAACTGTAGCGAGGACTTTGAGAGGATCACAGCGCACATCGACAACGTTCTGGAACATGGCAGCGACGAGGAGGTCAAAAGCCTCAAAGAAGGATTCGGCATGGCCGATGTCACAGAAAAGGGTGACTTTGCGTCGTAGGTCTCTCCTGACAATCCCAAAAAAGCGTCAGATTTTGTGGCAGCTAACAGAGAACAGGGCAGTGGGGTTTGCCCTGGCAGAGTGGCAGTACATCTGTAGGTATTCCACCAACTCCTAGCAGAGAAAGTGCTGACAATGCTGGAAAAAGCCATAACTTCCAATTATCATCGCTTCTACCAAATGTGTGACACCATCCAGGGTGCCCGTCCCGTGGATCTGGATGGCTGGGGCACCGATCTCTGGTTCCCAAGCGGACCTCCTACCTCTTCGCCAACCAGCAAAGGGGTTGGGCTGCAGAAAGCTCTCATCAACTACTCTGCATGGTTCAAGCACGAGTTTTTGCCCGACGCCTGCAGCAATTACGGCTACGAAGAATGGGCCCAGTCCAATTCGACTGGCTGCTACGACAGCTACAACGTGACCAGCCCGTTCTACACCGATCTTTCAGTCGGCAATACCTTCAACAGGCAGTGGTTCTGGATGCTCTGCAATGAGCCCTTCTTTTACTGGCAGACGGGCGCGCCGGCAGGACAGCCAACCATTATGTCTCGACACGTTACTCCTGAGTACTTTGAACGCCAGTGTCGTCTTATGTTTCCCGACCAAGGAGGCGCCAAGTCAGGGCTGTCGCTGGGCAAGACGGCCGAGGACGTCAACCAGCTGACCGGCGGTTGGTTTGCCAATACCACTCGACTGATATGGACAAATGGGTATGTCGTTTGAGCGGCCCGGGGTGGGGTTTTCCTTTTTGGGACTGACAAGGACCGCAGAGAATTCGACCCCTGGCGCTCCGGTTCCGTATCGAGCAAGTATCGTCCTGGAGGACCTCAGGAAAGCACGGCCGAGGCACCAGTGCACCTGATTCCCGGAGGCAGACATTGCAACGACCTCGACACCAGGAGTGGAGAGCGTAATCAGGGCGTGCAGCGTGTGCAGTTGGAGTCTATCGCTAAAATGGTCGGCTGGGTGAATGAGTTTTATGACGTGAAAGGGGGCAGTAGTGGGGGGGAGGAGGCCACACGTAGGTCTGAATGAGTGACAGTTCGTTGAACTCTCATTCTGGCAAGACGTCATGTTTTCGAATTGTTACTTTCCTCAGCTGATCCAATCGCGCAACTGCCTCGTTCACAACCAAAGTCGCCGGCCGCCTTTGTGTATTGTGCTTGAGCCACATGCTCGCAGCAAGGACGGCTAGTCGGCAGTCAGCTAAGCTCCTTGTCGTAGCTCAACTGATGGAAAGCGACGGGGCTAGCTGGGACGCCAGGCGTAGAATATTGTAGTCAGGTCTTGGGCGCCGACCGGACAACGATGGCGTGTATACCAAGGCCGGTGCTCTGAATATGATCCCTTGTGTTGACTCCGACTGGTTTGTGTTGGCCCATGACTGGTACCACCTTTTGCAACTCCCCCGGCCAAAGGTGCCCTGAACTGGCCGGTAATAATTACCTCACTCTTCATTAGGGCTTGTAATTGACGCGCTGTAGGTCGTTTTGGTTGTTCAACTG
This sequence comes from Triangularia verruculosa, assembly GCA_033296885.1. Taxonomy (NCBI): domain Eukaryota; kingdom Fungi; phylum Ascomycota; class Sordariomycetes; order Sordariales; family Podosporaceae; genus Triangularia; species Triangularia verruculosa. The sequence goes on along the minus strand of MU863913.1, from coordinate 104,199 downwards.
CGAGAGAAAATCTCGATCTGTGGCGGAAGAAGTAGAGAAAAGGTTGAGAAAACGTCGAATTCCAAATAATTTGGTCCACTTCAGGGGTTATTGTAGGTAGATAACGAGAGATAAGGCCGATGCTGCAGCTAGAATGCCCGAGGTCGCCGGTTGAGCCGCTCGTCGGTGGGCAGTTGAGTGTAAATCTACCAGTCGGACAGATGGAAGCTGTGATAGCGACACCGGTGCGTGGCAGCACAAGATCTCAAATCATGGCCACATAAGCGGCCTCTTGTTCTGGGTCCTCATCGCGTCAGACGGGCACAGTTTGGCCGAGAAAAGGTGTCGGGTTCGATGTCTTGTTTTATGGAGAAAGGGTAAAGAATTCTTGAAATCGCAATACGCTCTTGGTTCATGAAGCTGAAAGGGTGGTAGACACTTTCCGGATTGAGTATGATGCACCCTGCTAGGCCAACTGCGGGCCGCCTTCGGTGCAGCTTCCAGGCCTTCCACTGGCCGGATGCTTGTCCATGCAGGTGACGATATGTCATCAGTTGTCAAACAAATTCAACACCTTTGTCCCCCGCCAGCCACCATGTCGCAAGTCGCCTGGAAGCTTGACGCCAGGGCCCAGGGCACCGGGCCGTTGATCCATGTGGCCCGTGTGTCACAGGCGCGGGATGAAGTGAAGAACCAAGAGCAGTATCGAGGATGATCACGGCAAGCATCGAAGCTAAACCAAACCACCCTTAGCGCACGATCTTGAGCGGCTGTTGCTTGGCGTCGTCTATTTTCACGACGGTCCAGAGGTCTAAGAGCCTAGAAGGCTTCGACTTCAACCACTGTTTCGCAAATCGAACTGTTCTACCACATGCCGCCGACGCCGCTATGTTTGGTGTTTTGGCGACCGTCAGGCGGTCCCCTCCTTGATCGCAACTTCGAAATGTTCGGCTCCCCGAATCGGCCGATTACCACAGACTCCACACAGGCCTCGATGCTGTCGCGGTTGCAACCCGTCCCTCGCTGCCAACTCGTCATGGCCGAAATGTCAGCTCGCAGACGCCATAATCCCACGTCGACGTCTTCGCTTCCAAGGAACCCCTGCGCTGATCACAGACGTTGCGTTAAGCTGCTTCAGGTACTCCCATCTCTGGTCACCTTACCATTCAGGGGCCAGTCAGTCGAGCACGCCTTTACCGAAGCCTCATGGAACACTTGCACAGCATCTCACATCACACAACACATCGTCTAGCTTCAGATCGCCATTCTTTTCTTTCTACCTTAGGGCTGAAACGAGTCATTACGGGTCATAATGTCATTGCACAGCTCAGCGCTTATATACCGCTGCCTTCGTTCCTGTTCATCCAAGCTATCACGACCCTTTAACCTCAGTATTCTCACCAAGTGTGGCTTTTCTCATACAAGTTCTAGCACTGGACTAGTTAAGGGGCTTTATCCGGTTGGAACAATTTACAACGCGTCGCCGTCCTCTACTACCGGTAGGGCATCAATATCAAGGACTATTATTGCCACGAATTGTTTTCCTCTGCATGGTGACATGCTAGCAGACGAGCACGCAAAGAAGCGCGCCATGGATAAAGATTTTGTTCTGGAAGGTCTTTGATATCTCCGTCTGGCCGAACGACCCCCACACCGTTGAGCAAAATGGGCAGGCCTCGATCCATGGACTGCGGATCGCGGCGCAGATTCCGTATGGCGTTCAGGGGAGTATCAGCGGCAGTGTCCTGCGTGCAGACGCAGAAAAGCAGTGTAACCTTCTTAACGGGTGTCACCCACACTTCAAGCCTCTTTTACAAATAGTCCGCTTCCTGCAGGGGTGGCGGGTATCTCAACACGTTCTTCGAGTACGCCACGGGCACAAAGGGAACAGCGCTTCAGTCTCGTCTCCGGTACCTTACACCTCATAACATACGGACCCTTCCACCCGGAAGCGGTTTGAAGGTGCCCCTGCATTTTCTTCCATCGTCTATGCATAGAGGTGGCCACGATGGGCGTGAATACATCCAACCTTTCCCGGCATGGAATGCTGATGGTTGGTACAGCTTTTTACACATGGGCTCTATTCTGTTAATCACACGCGGACGAAGTCCCGGACCCAGGTCGCCTGTACCTACCTATGTTTTTCTCGGTAGTTTACCTCCAGAAAATTGCGGCTAAGCCATGCTAGGAGATAGTTATCACTGGGCGACTTCACTACTTTGGGTATAATTCCGACCCCCTATGCATCCCGCATCCGATCATCACCTCAATACAGACTCCCTCCTTCTGATTTCCAGATCTTGCACCCCCCGTAAGACGGGGAAATGGGGAAACATCAGAATGGCGGCTAGATGAGGCCAAAAAGTCCATCATTGGTCCCCGGGGAACAGGAAGCCTGAAGAAGCTATTCGTAGCTGCCATGGGCCTATAGCGCATGGAAATTTCCAAGTATAATAAGACCAGACACCACCTGTTGCTTCTGTCGGTTTGTGAAGCTTCATCAAGACACTTCTGTGGTGTCGTCGACCCTTCCAACAGTTTATCCACGAACCGGAGGCCGCTGGACACACCATTGTGAAGTTATTTTGATTCTTTTCGTTTCGAGTTTCGAGTATATTGTCAAAGAAAACTTTGGTATCAGCTCTGGCATTATCCACCCTGTTCCCTCGACTGGGACATTCTCATCCGTTCCGGAACGCTAGGTAGTGGGTCGAAGCTATAGCGAGGTTCGTACAACTTTCCAATGGATGGGATGTTTATATCAAGTCTACAGCCGGCTGACTTGATCTCACAGCTTACCTACTGTCTACCACACACACACACACACACACACACACACACAGCAACCCACAACATGACGATGTCTACTCCATCAGGAACGCAATCATCTGGTTCTGTGCCCTATGGGCTCTCAACAGAAACTCACATTCACCCCGGGGCGCCCGTCCAGACTCATCAGGTCGACACGGATACCTATGAGTTTTCTGATTGCGAATCCGACCACTCGGATGATGAGGATGGTGGCCGTCCTCACGAATCTGCAGCCCCAACAACAGCCCCAACACCCCGTCAACTGGAGGATGGGCTTGTCAAGCTTGACTCCACCAAATCCGCTCTTTCTTCTCCCACCGACCAGACTGCCGACATTGACTGTCCTGTGGCACTTGCTGGCCTGAATCCAGGCCCTCTTCCCCCAAAGAAGGGGTCTCGAATCTACCGCTACGTCCGCTACAATTTTGGCTCCGTCTACCGCCGCATCTTTTGTCTTTCTTTCCTGGGCAACCTCTCGGCTTTGGTTGTTCTGGTTGCCAAACACGGCCTGTCTGACCAGACAGAGAGATTCACCTACCAACAAGCTAGTATTGCTGTGACGGCCAATATTTTGGCTGCGCTGTTGGTCAGAAACGAGCATGTCGTCAATGCCTTTTTCTGGGTCTTCGCCGACAAAGCTGCCACCAAGTACTTGCCTCTGAGAGCGAGGAGATTGGCGGCCAAGATCTATTCCTACGGCGGTGTGCACTCTGGCTGCGCCGTGGCCGCTACGGGGTGGTACATCGCCTTCCTGATTCTCTTGACACTGGAGTGGACTGCATCCTCCGAGACTGTTGAGAAGCAGGGGATGGTGAAAGGGTACATTTACCTTGTCTGTTATTCTATCCTCGCACTTCTGGTCAGCATGCTCGCCACTGCCTGGCCCGAGTTCAGGAGAAGGCTTCACAACTGGTTTGAAGGCGTCCATAGGTTCATGGGGTGGACGGCGGTCGCGTTGTTTTGGGTTCAGGTTTTGCTTCTCACCTACGAAGCCGCTCCCCAGGACTTTGGCATGGGACTTGTGCAGTCTCCAAACTTTTGGATGCTGGTGGTCATCACGGGCTTGGTCGTATATCCATGGACAAGACTGAGGCTCCGAAAGGTCGAGGCCGAAGTTCTATCAAGCCATTGTGTGAAACTCAACTTCGAGTACAGGGATGTGTACTACGGGCAAGCGGTTAAATTGACTGACAGCCCCTTGAGAGAGACGCACGGGTTTGGGGTGATTCCTCATCCTTATGCTCCCAAAGCTGAGACCAGTTTCGAGCAGACGAGTAGTTCTGGCAGCTCCATGACGTCGGTCGAGAGGGAAAAAACAGAGCGACAGAACAAGGGGCTATCGCACGCCGGAGAGAAGGGATACTCTGTCATCGTCTCCAAGGCGGGTGATTGGACTTCAAAAATCATCGCTAATCCTCCCACGCATATCTACACGAGAGGCACACCGCAGTTTGGTGTCATGAGAGTCGCTGGCATGTTTGAGCCATGCGTGATTGTCGCCACAGGATCGGGGATTGCGCCGTGCTTGAGTCTGTTTGTGCAAAAGCCAGACCATCCCGTCAGAATCATTTGGTCGACAAAGGCACCCTTGCAAACGTATGGGCAGGACATCATTGATCTGCTGTACGCCACCGACCCGCGGGCTATCATCATTGATACCTCCAAGGGCGGCCCGAAGTTCAAGAGGCCGGATTTGGTCAAACTGGCTTATCGAGTCTGGGAGGAGAGTCAAGGGGAGGGGCCTGAGCATTATGCTAGACTGGAAGGCAGGACCAACTCCACAGGACGGAAAAAGGCTGTCGGAAAGTGTGAGGCTGTGGTGATTATCAGCAACCAGAAGCTGACTGAAAAGGTTGTGTATGGCCTGGAAAGCAGGGGGGTGCCAGCGTTCGGTGCCCTGTTTGATTCATGAGTGTTCTTTTTTCTTTTATGAAAAGTAACTGTTATTTGTCTCTTTGGTCACAATGTCACAGATACCTACCTAGGTAAATTGAGGTTCTGCTTTTTGACAGCTAGAAGACGTCTCTGTTGGTGGATAGGTAGTTGGCTAGGAGCTCAAGTGTTTATTGGGAACTAAAAAGTATTCAGGGGTGGCAGGTGCTTGTAACCTCCACGGCACTTCTTATAGGCTTTTATGTCAGAGTTCATAAACTTTACCCTCACATTCTCCCGGCTATACGCTGGTTGGCTTCCTCCTTAGGTACAGGTACTGACATCGCGTCCGGCCTTGTTGCTGAATCAAAGTTCCCCTGAATTCCAAACCACAACTCCCCCAACTACTGTCAGCACACTCCTCAGCTGCTTGATCCTTTCTTCCGGAATTGTGAAATAGTCTTCACTGAGAACCGCTACATCCCCCAGCCTCCCTTTCTCAAGAACACCAAGGCTATGCTCATCTGGACCGCCCAGAAACCAAGTGTTGTGTTTGGTGAAAAGCTCCAGCACTTCTTGTCTGGTAATCGATTGTCCAGAATTAATCAATTCCCCTTTTGCATTCTTCCCAGTAACGGCGTAATACGCATGAGGCCACGGGCTTAAAGGAGCGATGTTGGCTCCATCAGGACCGAATCCAACATGGATCCCGCTGTCCAAGATCCTTCGAAAGGGAGGCCCAGCAGGGTTCGTGGCATTGCCAGACCCTGCGAGATACAGCCAGCCTGAAACGTTCACACCAGCTCCTAGTGCCTTCAGCCTATTGAGAGAGTCAACCGAGATTCTTGGTACATGAGCGACGACCCAGCGAAGGTTCTTGATGGACACTTCGGCATTGATTTTCTCAAAGCCCTCGAGCTGTGTCCTGAGATCGTTATCTCCTAGCGCGTGAACCTCTAGCCTCCAACCTGCCTTGGCGATCTTGAGGGCGGCGGCTTCAAAGACTGGCCCGCCAGCGTAATCTGCTAGTCCTACCGCAAATTCACCGATGGCTCCAGTGCGCACCATGTCGTTACCGAAGAAGGGGAACGTGTTTCGGAGACGTTCGACAAGAGTAGGGTTCGAAATTGTCGAGTCATCATGTAGGAAATTCACGCGCAGTCTGATGATTCCTTGGAGGTCGCTGTACACAGATAACCAAGGGAGATGGAACGTGTAGAGGTCTTCTGAGGCAGCCCCGTCCGAAGATGTGTTGGTCGCGCTGAAAGCCCCTTGATCAAGCTTTTAATAGGTTAAGTTAGTAATAAAATTAGGTAGGTAGGTAGGTATCCAGGGTAAACGACGAAATGAATCATGTCTGGGAAGGATGGAGGATGGGGCTGCAGGAGAACAACATACATGTGTCGTCACTCCAACGCTTGCTGCATACTCCATTGCGCTCCTTACGCTCCTCTTGCGTTCCTCAAATCCTAACAGATTTCGCCTGAGCCACAACAGCGCTTTCCCATTTTCTACCCCTGATGCAATACTTCCATTCACTGCTACCGTCACTCCAGCTTCGGTCTCCAAAATTTTCTTCCCTCTTGTGTTTGTTGTGGCTGGGCCGGAGAACCCCGTCGAGATGAAAACCGGTCTATCACCGACTTCGCTATCCAGCTCCTCTAACAGGGGGAGTCTTGATTCCTTGAACTGATTTGGTGAAAAACCACCAATCGTTGTAATCCATCCATCTTTGGGCACTTGGGTCGCACGCCGCCGGTATGTTGACTTGACATCAGAGATCGAAAAGCATTGCTCGAGGGGTGTGTGGTAGCCAGGCCTGTTTCCAAGAAGAACAATGTGATTATGGCAGTCTATCAGTCCTGGTACCGCTACTCGACGCCGGAGGTTGATTTTCTTTACGGAAGAGGAAGACTGTGACAGGGTATGTTCGGCCTCGGACAACAAGTCACCGGCGTATGTGATATAACCATCTTTGATGGCCAAAATAGAGACGACAGGGTTGCCAGCGGTGAGTGTGTGAATCCGGCCGTTATAAAGTAGAACAGATCCCCGAAGAGAGCCCGAGGACTGGTACTCGGTGACGAACTGAGTGGAGGAATCGCCCGAGCGTGAGACGAAGGAACTGATTGGCACTGTGGAGGTGATATTCTCCCCTCGAATGCTTGAAGGGGAGGCAACCGGCAGTCGAAAGGTGAAAGAAAGTAACAATAGTAGGACACGAGCAGCAAACATGACAATTAATGCCTCGGTATCCCGTCGGCAGGAGGTGTTGAACTAGGACAAAATGCAGTATGGGATATACTGCCGGTCTCCTGGGGCTCGGGAGTTGACAAAACTCCACGTCCATTATTTATGGGTTCATCCAAAAGATATACCCGTCTGGGTACGTGAGTGACCACACCACCCGCTTCTTCTTGCAGAGGCATACGCCATTTTTAGACATCCCTACTACCTGAACCTCAATTCAAGGGACAAGAACAAAGCCGCTGGCTAGGTATGACGTGCCCTGCTTTTTCAGTACCGCCGTCCTGATCTTGATATCTGCGGCACACACAAATATAAGCCGGATCCATACCCGTACGACCATGGTTCCGTCTCTGTTGCATAGGAATATTGGTAGTATTGCATGAGGGGTAGCTGCGGCTGCGCACTGTGCACGGGAACTTTCATGACGCCATTCGGAAGCTCGTATAATAGGTATCGTCTAAGCAACATTTGTCTGCATGTGGATCACAAATCACCAGTAAGATAGCGACACTTGAAAACACGCGAGATACTCCGTACTATAAACACCATCTGCTTATCTCTCCGGTCAATTGCGCCGCCATTATCATAGGGCAATGATTTCTCAACAGCTAACATCCACAAACAAATGCCTGCTTGGCCAAGTGGTAAGGCGTCGCACTTGTAATGCGAAGAGCACAGGTTCGATTCCTGTAGTAGGCACTCTCTTTTATCAAAGTCACTCTAGTCATTTTGTTTTTTTGTGAAATTCACGCTTCTTTTGTTCGCGTCAGAACTCTGAAACAAATATAACGAGGAAGCAGATTGAAAAAAACAGATAAAAAAAAAAGATGAAAGCCCAGTTTAGTGAACATGGCATCACTGCGCTCTCCTCCTTTTGCTGGCTGGACCAGAAAGTGTCAGTTGCCTCTCCCGCTTTGTACCACGCACTTCTTCCTTCCCGTCTTCAACTATTCCGCCCACATTTTCTTCCCTGATCCTCTCCTCTAAGAGTATGGCTCTGTTGAGAATCCTGTCTCGGCCGCGCCTGGTGTACTCTTCTAACGTGATGCCTCCCCCCTCCCGCTCCAAATACAATGCTCGTGAATAGTCTCTGCTGTTAAACACAGCTCGGCTGGGCTGTGGCTGCATCAAATAACCCATTGCGCTGTCCAAGTGACTCTCCACTGTTGGCAACGGCTCACGGCCTCGGAGGAATTGGTCTGTTCTTACGTGGGCACCAGGAGTAAACTCGACATTAACCCCTGGAGTCTGCACTGGAACTGTGCCGGTGTATCTGCCTGGAAGCGTCCTTATCACCTGCTGGCCTCGTTCTGTTGAAATTTGTAGATTTCTGGACAACGTCTCGATACCATCGTCAGGTGATTGCTCCCACTCCTGCATAGTTACGACCCTCGATGCCTTCGCCATAACGGGTGTGTCATCATCATCGAGATCCTCCTCACCGCCTGCTCCGTCTTCCCATGGATTCTCGCCGGCATAGAGTTTGCGGTAGTACTCAGCCAGAGGGATCTTCTTGTGAGTGATGGTTGTGCGCTTTGCAGAAGGAGCGTGGCTGTTGTCAGGATCCAGGACCGTTGTCTCGTCCGCGGCTGCTATCAGGTCCCTAATGGTCGTGTCCATGTCTCCGACATCGAGGCTCCCGTCCTTCCGCGAGAAAAAGGCGTGCTCCAAAATATCTTTCAGTTCGGCGGTAGCCTGCATCGACTTTCCCTCTACAAAGGTGTTGTCATGCTTTTCCGCTTCAACCTCGGGTAGTATTTTATCGTCTTCTGTCCAGAATGACGGCTGGTCGACAAGATCCTTGACGCTCATGTCGGGGTCTTCGAGATACCCTACTTCTAAGATGTAATCACACCACCTCTTCATCCGATCCGTTGCTCTCTTTTCGTACTCCGGATCTTCTGGCTCGGGTAATATGGTCGAGTCTTCAAAACTAGCCGAGCTGTCCGGATCCTCGTCGTCCCAAGTGTCGACACCCTCGGGTTTGCTCTTGGTATCCCGGGGCGCAGGCGGAGGCTCCCCTTCGATGAACTCTTGTGCCTTGATCAACGCCAGCTGATCCTTCCACCACTTTATCAAGGTGGCCAAATGTTGCGATTTCTTGTCGATCTTGTCGATTGCTTGCGAGTGCGCCTCCCTGAGCTGTTTTAGCTCTTCCGCTGATTGCGTGGAATCGCCCTTGGATTTTATCTTTTGCTCTTTCTTCTGGAACCGCTTGTCTTCTTGTGCCTTTGATTTCCGCAAGGCGTCCAACTTCCTCCGCTCCACCTTCATCCAGATATCCTTCTTCACCTTCCTCATATCGTCCACCTGCTTCTCCAACTTTTCAAAGTTGTATTTAGCGATGCCGGTCAGGGCCCCCCGCTTCATGATGTCAACTTGACTGCTTCTAAAGTAGTCGAGTTTCGAAAGATGTCTCGCCATTAGCAGGTAGTTCTCCTTGAGCGACTTCTTGACCTGGGCTTGGATGATCTGTTCACTTTCGGTTGAGCGATCTTGCGACTCAATGCCGCTAGAGGATGTGCTGATTCCCGTACTGGGGCGTGACGTGTGAGGTGCGCCTAAGGACCCATGCGATCCCGAAGTATCCTCCGGCCTCAGGCTCGGCGTTGAATGTGGGCCTGGGGACTCATGCGATGTCGAAGCATCCTTCGGCTTCTTGGTCCGCGGGCCTTCGTCCTCGTCAATCTCGCAGATCTCGAAATCGTCTACCAAAGGGTATTTGTACTGTCTCCCCACCTTCAGCCCCTGCAACTTTAAGATTGCTTTGCGCCGCTTGGAGAGCGTGTCGTTGCTCCGGTGAATTGTGTGGACAAGATCATGATACAAGCCTCCTCGAGGACGCATCGACTTTATTTCCACCGATCCAGGAGGCCATTGAGGAAATAGTGCAACCCTCATCGCAACAAGGGACATGTGGATGTACTGGAAGTCTTCGGTGGCGGTGAAAGGCCATCGCTGTGGGCCATATGCTCGATAGGGCACAGTTGTCGTGATGCCCTTGGTCCACATGACGGGGATGGGTTTCTTCTTCTCCTCTTGCGTCTTTCTGTGCTCTTCCAACTTGTGATCCGCCATGGCAATAACCCATCCATAAAGCCAGTCATTCGAGGGCCAATTTTCCCATCGTTTCTCCCTCACCCAAACGTCGTTGTTGGCATAGTTATGGTAGAAGGGCGCCGTTGTATGTATCTGGCTCCCTTCATAGGCGAAGTCCATCATATCCTCAAACGCCGCAGCTATTTTGCACAACTCAATGCTATATTTTCTTGTCGTTATAGGACATGTGGCGACTCTTGCGTGTTTGACCCCCTCCTTCTTGTTTTTGTTCTCGTCAGCTAGCATATTGAATATACATTCTCGGTCGGGGCCCGTATCTATGACATTCGGATCAAAAGCCAGAAGAAGCATCTTGAGGCCGAAGCCAAAGTTCATCTTGTCGTACCAAGTCGCCGCATCTGGGACATCCTTTGCCCTATAGTCGTCAAGGGGGTCATGGGCAACATCATGAGCCTGGCCGAAATCCGCGAGGACAATCTGAGGGAACTTTTCGTCAAAAACCTTGAGCCGTGGGTCGTCCTTCTTTTGTTCAGCCGAGGGGTAATGCAGCCAAATATTAGATAAGTGGCCATCATTGTGCGCGATTGGGGTCCATGTGTCGAGTGTCGGGTGCTTCAGTTCACGGTTCAAGTGGTTCTTCTTCTTGATGTTGTGCTCCGGGCTGTTAACATGACCTGTGTGCAGATAGGCATAGGCGCGGCCGATTTGGGCGATATAATGCCAGATAAATGCCTCGGGGACCTTCTCGGGGCCCATAAATCCACCATCTTCAAGCTGTCGCCCCTTTTGATGTTGCGTGATGAGATCAATCAGTTCGCCGCCGTTGTAGTATTTCATGAAAAGGGTGTACTCCGCATCTCCGTACCAGGCGCCAGGTTCTGTGGGGAATCTGGTCCCCAAACTGTGAATCTGGATGGCATACATTTCCGACACGGGGCATAGAATGGCTAGGTATTCAACATCAGTTAACTAATCAACCAAAAAGAGTCCATGAGGACAAGGTGGCACGTACGATCATGCTGTAGCACTCTGTATGTCTCAGGGTCCTCCAAGTTCATGTACTCAATCTCAGGGATGAGTCCTTGTCTGTTTGTTGAGTTCCGAAACATAACATTGCCCGCAACCTGCTTTATTACCAGTAATTCCCTTGGTTTATCGATACTGTAGAACAACATTGGCAGCCCGCCAGTTTTTGCGAAAAAGTTTCCCTTAGTCAGCGGGCGGATGAGGCCGAAACCATTCTGCCGTTCTTTCAACCAAGTGAGAGATTTGTTGGGTGAATTTTCGTCCAGGAGTTTCTTCCTCTTAGCGATCTCGCGGCGCTTGAGCGGATAGACCGCCAAGGTCAAGCTATGCCAGCCTCGGTTATCCTGCCTATCGCCATCTGGAGGTGTTTTGTAATCAAGACCTCCAAGTCCGGAATCCATCGTGGATTTGTTTGGAGACGCCATTGTAGTGGAGTGCGTGTAGTGCCCTTCGAAAGTCGACCTAAGGGTAAAGGGCGGTCTCTCCAGTTGTCGCGACTGAAGTGCCGACAGTGCTGGAATAGAGATTTGTAGTAAAAGACCGCTCCGGATACGTAGTGGACGTCAACAGTGACCTCAATTTTGTTGAAATTCAAGCCTGTGTTTAATGATTAAGGTACCTGTTTATTTCAGTCTTGGGTTGACAAAGGTTCCCTATCTCCAGATCCGTCGTATTTTCCTTTGTCCAAAAATTACGATTAGCTCAACAGTCGATGCCTGGGCGCCCATCATTGAGGAACAAAGACTTCAATCCTGAATGAAGGGTCCATTCCTGTCCGGATTAGGTTGGAATTGCTAGTCATAAGAGAAAGCCTCTGAAAGTGGCGCATGACTATGCCCTTGTTACGAAACGGGAAACCTTCAGCTTTACTGCCAATGTAGAAGATTGCGTTGCATTCCATGTGAGGACCGATTGCAATTGCCTGACTTTGAAGCTTGTTTGCTAGGTAAGGTACCTCAAAATGTGAGACATGTCCGAGGTTTACCACTTATCTTCATTCAAGTGGTACATTTGTATGTATGTACAGGAAGTCTGAACTCGGTACCTTCCTTGGAACGGCACTATGCCTGCCCTAGAAGACGGGAATAGAACTCCGCTGCCACATGCTCAGCGTGGGATTAAGAAGTTTAGGCTATTAGACATGGGCTGCACGTATCCGTGGGAATGCAACTCTGTGGCCCTGAATTATAAACAGCCTAAACGTGGAGTCGAACAATCGCTTGCTGGTCTGAGCGCCCGTAGCATTCACATATCATGTCGACGTTAGCTAGGTACCTTGATACCTTAATCACTGTCGAGCTCGGATGCTTTGTTGCCTCTCATAGGCAGCTTGAATCGGGTGTTGGTCCGGGTAGTAGGGAGCAAGCTTTGGCTGGTTGGGAGCAGCGACAATGAGTGAGGTGCCTTGGACAGTCGCATCGCTTGCTTCTTCGCGAGTTTCAACTTGATATCAAGACCATGGTGTCCCTCTAGTCCGAAAAGTCTGGTATAGGAACACCTGGAGTACGGCTTTGGACATGCATGTGTCGACAAAAGTCTGCCCAGATGTGAGGATGATGTACCCCTGGTGTTGGTAAATCCAAAGTTCCTCATTACATCTGTTCGTCCTATAGGTAGGTACCTACCTTAAACTTGTTAAAAACCAAGTCGGAACCTGCCCGAAGACTTGGGTTCTGACTGGTTCGTGACTCTCTTCACCCACCATTGGAACTTGGTCCTTGATGAGTATATACCTTGGCGACACCAATTTTCGGCCTTGATATCCCGTGTTTGCCCGTTGAAGGAGGTATATTGGTGAGGCTCTTCGACCACCGTCCATCGCATACCAGCGAAAATGTTGCCTTTGTTCTGGCGAGGGCTTGGGTCGTAGTTGTCATGATTTACCCGCCGGTTGAATCGGCAGTTTGCTCCCTGAAGCTTCCGGTCATGGTATTTTGCCGAACTGAGGATAGCGAGGTGAAGCTGTTTACATGCCTAGGTACCCAAGTAGGGACCCATGCTCTTCAATGCATATTGGCCGAGAACCAGAAACCCGGTTTGGACTGCAAGTTGCAGCGGGCTGGGCTCCGGGGGGCGGGCAGAACGCCACGAGGAAGGGCAACGTCATTTGGCTCCAGGGCTACCTAATATGACCCTCCTATACGCGCGGCTAACTTCGACATATTCATTCGTTCCAAGTCGTCCAACTTGCATCCCACAGATCGGCTGAGCCCAGTTGTGGCAACTTGGCGCGCAGAAATGATACGGACATGCGGAGTACCTAGGTACGCAGCCGGCTGCCTTTGGGGCTCTTCTACCCTCCGTCACCGCCCGATACCAGACATGAAGATTGGAGGTTGTCGACTGTAGAATTCCATGCCCGCCCGTGCTCAGTTTTGTTGTTTTGTCCGTTGGTGCCGCATCCCACATAAGACCATGCTTGGACGGGGTCCACATCCGTGTTAGTGCTAGTTTCGTAACCCTAGCCTCTTTTGTCTTCAGGACCCAGCTTCCCGATGACAAGGAAAATAGGTCAGATGTTCCATCTTCTATGGGGTTCCAGATGCCCTCCACCACGGGCACCAGGGGTTGTGTGCCGAACTGTGGGGAAGTGATTTGTAGTGTGGGTAGAATCAACGTTGCAGACGGAGATGACGGGGGCTAGAATCCGGGGCACCGACCAGGAGTTGATCCACCACCAGGGGGTTGCATTACAACAGGTCCTCATGCAACATACCTTGGGCACCTCCGTGCACTCTCAATGAATGGAGCGCACACAAGGCACTCTGGACGCGGGCTGGGCTAAGAAGAGGGAAAACATCCGCCTCCTCCGATGCCCAATCCAACAATGATATGGCAGGCAAACGACTATATAAGCACCTCCATGCTCCCCTAGACATGACAGCAAGACCCTCTTTGTCCAGACGAGCCACTCTCCAGTTGTCTCTCCAGAAAAGCCATAATGGTCGCCATTTCTTCCCTCCTTGTTGCTGCCGCGACGGTAGCCACCGGTGTTTTCGCTGCCCCTGGTGAGCTCCCAGGTCTTGCTAAGCGTCAGACATACACCACCAGCGCCACAGGCACACACAATGGGTATTACTTCTCATTCTGGACTGACGGCGGCCCGAACGTGAGGTACACCAACGAGGCGGGCGGCCAGTACTCCGTGACTTGGTCGGGCAACGGCAACTGGGTTGGTGGTAAGGGTTGGAACCCTGGTACTGCTCGGTGAGTGCTTTTCTGGCCAATGATTCCTTGCCCAAGGTATTCTGCTGTAGTACAAAGTAGGTGGACTGACAAATCCAACCCAACAGCACTATCAACTATACCGGCACATACCAGCCTAACGGCAACTCGTACTTGGCCATCTACGGATGGACCAGGAACCCCCTTGTCGAGTACTATGTGATTGAGAACTTCGGCACATACAACCCATCCTCGGGAGCGACCCGCATGGGAAGCGTTGTCGACGGCGGTGCCACCTACGACATCTACAAGTCTACTCGCGTCCAGCAACCTTCCATCGAGGGCACCCGCACCTTCGACCAGTATTGGTCCGTTCGCCAGCAAAAGCGCACCGGCGGTGCCGTCAACATGGCCACCCATTTTGCTGCTTGGGAGCGTGCTGGACTGAGACTTGGCACCCATGATTACCAGGTTGTCGCCACTGAGGGCTACTTCTCGTCTGGTTCTGCCACCATCAATGTTGGTGGTTCTTCCGGCTCCCAGCCCGAGCCCCAGCCTTCGCCTTCCACCAACCCCAACCCCGGAAACGGCGGCGGCTCCAACGTGAGTTCTTTGCTCTTTAGGTAACCCAATGAGACTGCTGACAATGACAATGACAGTGTGCTTTGAAGTGGGGGCAATGTGGAGGCCAGGGCTGGAACGGCCCTACCTGCTGTGAATCCGGCTCTACTTGCCGTTCCAGCAATCAGTGGTACTCCCAGTGCCTCTAAGTGGTCCCTGATCCCTGATCCGGGCCCCAAAACAAGACAGTTGGTCAGTGTTGAAACTTGACCGGTCAATACCTGGTACTTAAGAGCATCGGAGAGGGTTAGTTCCAAAGACGTTGCCGGAGGGGAGAGTGTGTGGAGATGAAGTGGATGTTGGAGGTTCATGTACATAGTTACACATTGCATGCTAATAACAGTATGCAGTACAAAATCATTATGTTCAAGCCCAGCTTCCTGAATTTATGATCGGTCACTTGGTGCCCAGTCATTTTAATGTTTGCAATACCTAGGCCGAGTCCTACGGCTTAAGAGACATAGAACTCGAATCTGACTTAACTGCTAGAGCAAGAAGGGCTGTGTGACTTGAAATGAACGGGATGGAGGCTGCGTGAGGTCAGTAGGAAGAACCCTGCATTTTGTCACACGGTCACACTACCTTACTTCATCTTGCTATCTCCAACCATCCAACCACAAGACTAACAGGGTATGACATAGATCCATGGCTGGTGACTTGCAGCTGCGATAGACCTGGCCGATAGATGCAGGGCACCACCATGAAGAATGAGTGCAATTGTAGATGTTAAAGGTCTTCAGCGACAAGTAAAAAAGACCGCTTTTCCCCGCATAATCAACACACCGCTTTCCCTGTTGAGGTAGCCAAAAGCAAAATCTGACCAATGGCATCCTCGATTTATTCACCACTCGCTTACCTGGCCTTCCCTGCCAGAACCCCAACGGTCACTCACCTTCGAAATCCCCGAGGCCCGACCCAGACATGAGCATGGCAGCAGAAGCGGGGTCGGCAGTTCAGCCCGTGGGTTGCCATTGGTGATAATGCTTCATGTGGCCTCCTGCGGTTTGCTCCCGCGGGCTTCCAACTGCGTCGCCTGCAGCCTTTCGGCCGCGGGAGACAGACAGTGGACTAGGTAGCAAGCGCCGGAGCTAAAGAGGTGTGCTCGGGATGTAAAAGAAGGACCGGACTACCTGTTTTGGTCCTTCCCAATTCCCTCCTTTTATTCCTTTTCACACCCGACCCGTGCTGTCTTTTCACCGCCACGAAGCCTCAGGTACCTACCTACCTTATACTGAAGACCGCCAGCTACCTACCTACCTTACTCAGAAAGTCAGTCATGGCCAACAACTTCCCACGTCTGCCCCCATCGGGTATAAAGGTTATTGTCGTCGGCGCCGGCTTCGCGGGCCTGGCGGCGGCCATAGAGTGCGACCGAAAGGGCCACTCGGTCACCCTTTTTGAGAAGGTCGACAACATTGACGAGATCACGGGAATCGGCGACATTATTTCTTTTGACCCCAATGGTTCTGTTGCCTTTGAGCGCTGGCCAGGTGTCGTCGATGAGATGGAAGCGATTGCCAGACAGACCAAGCACATCGACTTGTTTCACCACCAAGGCAAGTTCGTCACCCGGCAAGACTTTTCCCACGAGAAGGCATGGGGGAGGCGGATCAACGGGCACCGAGGCCAATTGCACAACATCATATACCGGCATGCCGTAGATCGAGGGATTGACATTCGCCTGGGGAAGCGGGTGGAGGATTACTTTGAACAGGACTCGCCCCCTCAGTCCGGGGTCGTGGTCGATGGAGAGCGCATTGCGGCCGATGTGGTCATAGCCGCCGAGGGGGTGAGATCACGAGGAAGGAAAATCGTGCTGGGATTTGACGAAAACCCAAAGTCTTCTGGATACGCCGTGTATAGGGCCTGGTTTCCCGCCGACAGGGTCCGTAACAATCCAGTGGTCAAACATCTGGTAGAAAACGGGGACACGCACCAGGGCTTCATCGGACCGGACATCCACTTTCTCGCATCTACCATCAAGAACGCGACCGAAGTCAACTGGGTGTTCACCCACATTGATGACGGGAATATCGAGGAGTCGTGGCAGTTTCCGGGAAAGCCAGAGGAGGCGCTCAAGTATCTCGAGGGGTGGTGCGATGTGGTGCGTGAACTGGTAAAGGCGACGCCTGATGGCAGACTGATTGACCACAAGCTGGTGTATCGGGATCCCCTGCCGACGTTTATCTCCCCGAAACGGAGGATCGCCTTGATTGGTGACTCTGCACACCCATTCCTGCCAACGTCCATCCAGGGAGCGAGCCAGAGTATTGAAGATGGTGTTGTCCTTGCCACGTGCCTAGAATTGAGCGGCAGACAAAACATTCCGCGGGCTTTGAAGGCTTATGAGAAACTGCGATACGAACGAGTGCACCGGGCACAGGCCAATGGCCCGAAAATGAGGGAAAGATGGCACAAGGCAGACTGGAACGAGGTGTGGAAGAAGCCAGAGATGATCCACCTAATTCGCGAAACATGGCTGTTGAACTTTGATGCCGAAAAGGACGCCTATACCCGGTTTTGGGCCGTGCTGGAGGAGTTGGATAAAGAAGAAAAGCAGATCAAACCGCGGCTGTGAGGTGGCGTATTTTCAGCATTCTCATACATTTAGACGCTTGCCTTTTCCTTGTGTTGTAATTCTTGGAAACTAAGTAGTATTTAGCCAGGGAAATTGTAGGTTTATGTCCATTTCAACAAGCGCTGGATTATTTGTTCCTGCATCTTCAGTACCTAGGTATTCACGCAAATAGGTCTAGGTACTATGGAGTAGCGAGTGTTTGTATGCCAAGGTTCCACTCCTGAGCCCCTGAACCCCTGAAAAAGAGTGGAGATGGACTTTCACATGAATGCAAACACCAAATCGAGCAGTCAACCAACTTTTAATTTATGCGCATTCTGTACCTAGGTACGTTTTTACTTTTCAGCAGATCCCCGCAAGCCCCCCCATTGTCATACCTGCCAAAACCGGCATCGCAATAGACCATGATTTTGTTGACGCTCTTCCTCTGTACTCTTCCTCCGGCTTTGACCACCTGCCCCCGGCGAACTTTCCACATCCACAGCCTCCGTAGCCAAATCCGTACATCTTGGATTCAGGCCTCAGGTATCTTCCTTTTGACTTGCTATAGTCATGCTCCGACTCGTCGTACACAATCTCATCGAAGTAAGGAGTCAACGGCTGAGCATCAGCGACGCCGGGAAAGGTGTGGCCTGGAGGCTCGAGAAACATATGGGTCCTGTTCTCATCTTTTCCCAGGAATGCTGGACGGCAGGTGTGCATAGCAGTTGTCATTCCCCTGCGGAGAATGCGGTGCTGGCGGTACATTTCCTTCTCTTTGAGTGCCTTTTCTGCCCTGGCCGAAACACGCTGATCGTGCGTCGTGCCTGTAAGCGTATCCTTCAACTTCCTTGTGAAAGACCTCTTCTCCAAACTGCCGCTGGGCTTGGAATCAGAGCCGGAATCTATGGTCTCCTCGGATTCGTCATGATTGTCCTGAGATACCGTCTCAGGAATGTGGACATGCAGTTTGCCCTTCTCGGCCTTGCTGAGCGATGAAAGAAACCCGGGGTCGTCGTGTGGATGATGCCAAATGGACCTGGGGCGAGGGTTGTAGTTTGTGTCAACGAAGAACTGGTGCTGTGTGTCGGGATCGAATTCACGAACCCATCCCGAGGGAACAGGGCGGAGTTCGTCTTCCATACTGCGTCGGGCTTGGGGGGGAATGCCGTGTAGGAGTCTTGTGGTGCTCGAAGTGTTACTGGTGGTTGTTGAATCAATCTCGTCCCTAGTAGATGATGGAGATTGTAGAGCTTGGGAGTCTGTTGGTGGTATTGTTTCTGTTTTTGTGCTCATGGAAGGTGTTGTCGATGCAGACATGTTGGATCTCTCGGGAAGTTAGAGGATCTTTAAGTAAAGGGCTTTTGATTTCTTAGTGACCTAGACCTTGCTACCGTCTGGTCCCTTAGTACCTAGGCAAACAAGGTTCGATGAATGCGAAGACGGTGAAACGGAGCTTGAGCAGACGAAAGATGGAAGTCCATTGCGGGCAATTGTGGCCTTGCCAGAGAATGTGACGTGATGACAGTCGGACGTCATGTAGGTGTCAATTCAGTGCTGCAGTGAGCCAGCGTTTGGGCACGGGGCTACTGCGAAGTTGGCGCTGGTTCATGCAAAACACAAACCACATGCACATATAGCATGAGAACTCCTCCAGCATTTTGCCGATGAAAGCCAGAAGGGGTTGCACATGTTGAGCTATGCATAATGAAGAGATCGAGACTCTGAATTCGGGCAAATAGACCGCTGCGGTCTGGTAGGAAATACCTGCATAACTCGTCTGCCTCAAGGCAGTTACTACCACTAGGTAACTTTATCTCATCCTAGCGCAGTCCATACCTAGCCTGACTAAGTACTAACAAAAAGTAAAAGGGAAAAGAACCTTCTCTGCCAAAGCGAGGATGAGGCTCAACATTAGCAGCGCATAAGCTCAGCGCCATGCTCTCGGTCTTCAAAATGCATCTAGGCATTGGTTACCACCTCTCCCAATCTTCAGGTCCGCTCCAGTCCTTCTCCCGGCCAAAGCATCTTTCTCTGGAGCTACTGAGCTCGTACTCATCACTCGTATTGTCCGTCTCACCTCTGATGACGTGAGATACCCTTCGTTCCGGCATCGGATTTGTTCTCCGAAACCTATCGCCAGAAACAACACGTTCAGTTGTCTCCAGGGCTGCCCGTCTCAACCTCTTCATCTCGGATATCTTGTCTGTCCGCTCTTTGATTTGTTCATCAGAAAGTGGTATATGTCTCACTCGGGGTGCCGGAGCGAACCCTACAATTCTGCGATGCGATAGAGGGGCAGTCTGGAGAAAGTACACACACTCGGGACAGTATCCATCCGAATTGATCTTTCTGTGGCGATGGTGACACCCTTTGCAAAAGCGCGCATGTGGATGATGGTGAGAGTGTATGAGCTCGTCCTGTATTGCCGTCTCAATGGCTTCTGAGGCATAGGCTGGGCCATCGAAGACCTGATCGTACACAACAGGCCGGAGGCTGCGCCCAAGAACAGGCGCCTGTCTGACTGGTAGAGGACGCGGAAAATGGTGTCTTTTGATGTACCGAATTCCTGAGGCTGGACTAGCAGGTGTGTCGGGCTCAGGGCTATGGAAGCAACGCCGGCCATTCTCTTCATCTTCGACACCCTCAATAATGGCTGGAGCGGGGGATGGCTTGCGGAAGTGAGGGTGGTGGCGTGGATGATCAAGTTCCCGTGCCGAATTCGGCGTCAACTGAGAAGCAGCCCCATGGAGTGTCATGGTGCCACCTGGAGCATTGTAGATGATGGTGTTTGAGACTTCATCTGAAGCTCCCTCCGTGCGTTGCATATCACCAAAATTGAGAATCAACTTCGCCGGTCTGTGAGAGTGCTCACGGATGGTGGAGGCAAGGCGTAGAAGAAGATCGTTACCAATGCCGTCCATACCATGGGATTCGGCCATTGGTGTAGCTGGAATATTGAGTCGGCTGTGGTGGTTTTGATGGCTTCGGGGTTCGTATGATCCGGGTCGATAATGAGCCATGGTGTGTTGCGGCGTGGCAGCATGACTTAATAATGTAAAAAGAAGAAACTGGGGTTCCGGACGGGGGGTGGTACATGGCTGCTGTGTTGACGCTCATGTCTCACAGCCTGTAGTAGGACAGCGGAACCGAGAAACACCGCTTCGTCCGTTTTGTGTGTTGAGTTGGCTGATACTTTTGCAGTTGGTCTGAATCAATGACAAAATTGCACTAATCGGGACGGAATTGTATCATTGCGTCCGACGCTTCAGATCGAGTCCATGGCCATCACTTTTTCTACCCCTGAATCTCGATCTTGCGAGTTCCCATGTTCTCGGCCTTTGGCACCACGATATCCAAAATGCCTTGGTTGAACTTGGCCTTGACCTTGTCTTGGTCAATATTGTTGGGAAAGTTGAAGACGCGCGAAAACTCGCCAAAAGACCTCTCGCTGAGCCAGTACTTGGGTCCAGAAGACTTTTCTGGCTCCTTTGACGTGTCCTTGGCGCCCTCAATCTTCTTGGCCGAGTCGGAACTGCCCAGACGAAGCGATGGGTCGCCTTCCTCGTGCTTGCGCTCGGTGTGACCACTCACAACCATGGTGTGCGGGCCGGTGAACTCGATGGAAACATTCTCAGGCGAGACGCCGGGCAGCTCGCCCTGGAGGGTGTAATCCTTGTCATGCTCGGCAATGTCAAACTTGGGCGAGAAGTTCTGTAGACTGGTGCTACCATCGGCATGGTGGCCGCCTAGCTCACGGGCATACTTGTCAAAGTCATCCAGCATCCGAAAGAGTGATGAGAATCCCGGTGCCGGAGAGTTTGCATGAGAGATGCGAGGGTACCAGAGAGACATCTTGGGCTGGGTTCTGCTGGAGATCTTGGGTCCAGTGATATTGTGGGCCCAGCGGCGAGTAGTGGTTGGTTTGGGGGCCGCTGAACGAAGAGCAGAGACGGCTTTGTTGGTGAAGTTGCGAGATGACTGCATGGAACCTCGACTGCATAGCAGGTTAAAGACAGAATGTTCTCTCTACGCTGGATATAATTCGTCAGCTATATAAGTCTGCTGGGACGTTGCCCTTCGTTGATGTAGTCGTCATGTTGGCTGTCCCGTGCTGTTGTTCTCGGGCGCAATGTGCTCGTTGTGACGATAGGATGAACTTGGATTGGCTGTCGTTAATCCCATCCGAAGTAAAAGCGCAGCACAAGACACGGCCTGGCAGCCCCCGCACACCACGAGACAGCGGAACAAGTCAAGATGAGCTCATGGTAAATGTGCCATGTCTGAGCGCAAACCACCAGGAGTGACCCATGAACCCCACCTCTCCGGGCTCCAGCGCCGGGCGAAGAAAACTGGAAAGCTCGGTGTGGGGCCGGAAGGACGGAGGCGGCAGGGGGCGACCTTGGGGTCAAAGACATGGACGGGGAAGTGGTCGCATGCAAAGCGGGAGGGCCGGACCATTTCAGCCGAAAGCCTTGACTTTGCGGGCAGGGCTAGCTGGAAATGTGCAGCACTAAGCTTTAAGAAGCAACGCGGGCGGGACGCGGGTGAGTAACAATGATGTCATAGGCGGCAGCCCCCGACTTGCGGAAAATTGGGGAACAATAAGGAAAGAGCGAGAGCCTCTGAAGCTGGACGGGAGCCGCGGAATGGAGCGAGAGCGGGCTCAGGTTCTCTTCAACAGCTACCCGTCACGCCCGTGCTCTTCCAGGTTCCCTTTTGCTACCCAGCCTACCTAGCACTCCTGCACCGACCAGAAAACTATTTGCCCAGCTGTGCCTGGTCGATCCCCGAGGCTGAGCTACTTGTGCGGGACTAACATTGCCATCGTACGATTTCTGCACCTTCAGCTCTCCATACAACTCCCCCATAAGGTACTCCCGTCGGTGCTGTCGACCGCACTACCCGAGCAGTTTCCAGACTGCCGCCAGCGGCCCGCTAGGCACGGTAGCCCGCCTGCCCCGGGCGCATTGGTCCGCTTCCCACCCGTCCCCAGATCATGATGCATCACCTCGATGGCGGTGGGAATGCCTCTTCCCATCCAGACCTGGGCCTTCTCTTTGACCTCTCACCTCTGCCTTCACTCCTCCTGTCGCCCGCGTGGCGCATCACAAGGGCCTCTGCGCGATTCCTCGACGAATGGCACCTATCCACCGAGGACTGCGTAGGCCAGGAACTGCTTGCCTTTGTGCAGCAGCAGCTGTCGCCCTCGCCCATCCACCTAAAGTTTCTCACCACAGCCATTGATGATGCCATCGCCGCGCGCGCCGAGAGAACGTCCATGCCCATGAACACGAAGCGCTCTGTTGCATGGAGGGCACGTGTCATACCCTTCTTCAAGGGCGATGAACTGTTGGCCATTGCCACAGAATGGCAGGAAGGGCCATTGAGCGAGCTGAACCTACTCAAAGACGAAGAGGTCCAGCCCGGTCTCTCCACCGACGAGGCTTTTCGCATTCTTGTTCAGGCAGTCAAGGATTATGCGATATTCCTCCTCGACACCACAGGCCGCATTGCGACCTGGAATACTGGCGCTGAGCTGCTGAAAGGCTACCGACGCGACGAGATCGTGGGCAAGCACTTCTCCGTTTTCTACGGCAAAGAGGATCTGGCCAGCAAGAAGCCCGAGATGGAGCTGGAGATTTGCATGCGTGATGGACGCGTCGAAGACGAGGGGTGGCGCTACCGAAAGGATGGCAGTAGGTTCTGGGCCAACGTCGTCATCACCGCCGTGTACAAGGACGGCGTTCACGTGGGTTTTGGCAAGGTGACAAGGGATTTGACGGAGCGCAAGTCGGCCGAGTCTCGGTTGATCGCCGCCTACGAGGAGAGCGAGAAGCTCAAGTCGGACTTTCTGGCAAACATGAGCCACGAGATTCGCACCCCAATGCATGGCATGCTCTCGGCTTGTGCTCTTCTCCTCGACACAACCCTCTCACCGCGCCAGCGTGACATTGTCGGCATCATGGACGAGTCCGGTCAAGTGCTGCTACAGGTCATCAACGATATCCTGGATTATTCCAAGCTCGCTTCTGGAAGCTTTTCGATTCACTCGGATATTGTCGGCATCACCAGTATTGTGACCTTGGTCGTACGAAGCGTGCAGACAACTCTGCCTCCCTCTGTGCACTTTGAGCTGTTCCTGGCGCCAGACCTTCCCAGGTCGGTGCAGGGCGATCCGCTAAGATATCGCCAGATCCTTCACAACATTGTTGGCAACGCCGCCAAGTTCACAGAAAAGGGCAGTATTCGGGTTCGGGCTGGCGTGCAGCGGGAGGATCACGACAGTTATGTGGTCATGACCGAAGTGACGGATACCGGCATTGGTATCCCCGAGGCCGCTGCTGCGGGTCTTTTCACGCCCTTCACCCAATTCGATGCCACCACGACGAAACAGTACAAGGGAACAGGCCTTGGCTTGTCAATTGCCAAGTCGCTGGCCGAGCTGATGGGAGGCAGCATTGGCTATCGACCCAACCCCGAACGCCATGGCAGCATATTCTGGTTCACCGCCCGGTTCAAAAAGATCAAGAGTCTGGAGCAGATTCAAGACTGGAAGAGCAAGCTGATCCGGAAGGGGGATGCTATTTTGGCCTTGCCCGAGGCAGATGTGGTCAAGCTGCGCCAAGAGCTGGCAGAAGTTGCCCCCATCAAGAGTTTGTTGTTGGTCGAAGACAATGTCATAAATCAGACTGTAATGCTGGTGATGCTGAGATCTCTTGGCTTCAAGAACACGGCTCTAGCCTCCAATGGGTCCGAGGCGGTCAATATGGTGCGTAGTAAGCCTGCGGCCTACGATATCGTTTTGATGGACATCAACATGCCCATTATGGATGGTCATCAAGCTTCTAGGGCGATTCGAGACGTAGGAATTCAGGTACCAATCGTCGCCATGACGGCCTATGCACTCAAGGGCGATAGAGAGCGCTGCCTTGAACACGGCATGAACGACTACATTCCCAAACCTGTGGATAAGAAGTACCTCATCAAGGTTTTGGGAAAGTGGCTCCTGCATATGAAGGACTATAGGAAAGCCTTTGACGAGCAAATGAATAAGCTAAGGGGCTACGAGGCCTTGACTCTTGGCCCAAAAGGTCACGTAGCCGAACGCCTGCAACAGCTCTCACTAAGTATCCAAAACGAAGGAGAAGGGAAACGCAGCGCGAGCGGGTTGCCAGACGTATCCGACAAGAGTGCGGAAGACGTCCGCGCTCTCGAGCCACATGGGACGCAGTCGTCAGACGATACCATTGTTGGCGTCCATCCTACTCCATTGATAGAACACCACCAAACCAGCAGCGTGGTGTCGTCACCTCGGTTTGAGCCACTATTGCCCCCGGTACAGCTCGAACTTCTGGACTCATCGCTGGGCATGGGCATCACAGCCACCGACATGATCACCATCCCGCCCGCTCAGGGCTCTCACACCTCCGCAGAAGCTGCCGATAGCGGTGGAGACACAGGGACCAGCGCCAATGGCACAACAGCCACCACACCTTTAGATCCACCATTCGACTCGAACCATGGGGCTGCCGATGTCATACATGGGGATGACTCCACACTCCAACCATGATAATTTTATATTTTTGTTCTTTTGTTTTCCGGCGTTCTGTGTCTTTTTCGCGATCTGAGTCGGCTAGTATATGATGATATCCGGTATCTTTTAGCGGCAGGCAGGAAGGCAAGAGGTTTAATTACGCGGGCAGATACCTGAATCATTGTTGCCTTGACTTTTTACATGGAGTGTTTGATTGGTATGACCTCATACGAACACAATGCTGTTTTGGGTTAGGGTATCGGAATGGTCCAATGGGGCGTTGATAGGGGTTCCAGTTCGTGGGAAAGGTGTCACTCGGGGCAATCAGTGACTTTGAGAGAAAAGGTGGTCCGTCGTGATCAGCCTCCAGGGCGAAAAAAAGACAGTATAAATAGGACAGGACAGAAATCAAACATTCCTAGGGATTATGCCTTATGCGCCGTTTGCGTCCGTTGCTGACCTACAAGAGAAGATACAAGCGCCCATCGTCCCCTCAAATTGATGTTGTCAACTCAAATGGAACGCAGCCCGCCAGCAATGCCCGAAAAAGGAAAAGGCCTTTACGGAGGTGGTGGTCATGCTGTTGGACTGTTGTTTTCAACCCCCTGTTAGAGACTAGGATGTGGCCGGCCTCATACAGCCAACCTTTCACAACGCCACAACAGCTTTTCACATGGTCACCGCAGAGGTAAATGGAAGCTGACTCTCAGCCTCTCAGTTTTGATCGCATATCTCTTTCCCGGAGTTGGGACCAGTGCTGGTAGAATTGAGAGATGTGGGCCGCAAGTGCAGTTGGAGTCTGGTCTGCATTGTTGCGGGCTGTGCCGAAACTGACTAGCCAACATACGGTTCAGCTAAGAGTGTAAGAATTGGGGCCGACCTAGGTACCTAACCCAGCTCGGTGAGTGCCTCCAACTAAATGGCTCATCCGAGCAGTCTTATCGAGCTTGGCTAGGGATTGAAGAGGATTGGTACCGTCTGAGCCTCAATGTTGGGGGTGATGCAAGGTTCTTTTGGTCTCATGTATGCTGGGCCTGGCTGCCACGTGGGATAGCCCCCTTACAAGGGATATCACGAAGCGTTACTAAGTTTAGCGGGATTGTGATGGCAGAGCATCGTCGAGGTCCGCAATGTAGGTATTTGATGTTCTTTGGTTCAAGCCAGTGTTTTGACGGCGGTCGAGCAAGACCCCGATGGGGAAATGGAAGGAAGAAAGGGGAAGATGTGGTCAGCTTACGCTAAATATACAAGAAAGATGGGACGAGACGATGCAAGGAGTTAAAAAAGGTATGTATTGGTGCGGCACTACGGATCGTCAACGGGAGATATATGGCCAAGAGTGGCGCAAGCAGCCTTCCGCTAGACCCCTGTTTTGTCACAGCCTGAACGGTACGCGACTCACCATCTTCAAGATCCCGTCGTGAGCTGAGAGAAATGCTACCTACCTAATTACCGCTTGGAAATTGCTTTTTTGAAATACCTCATATTGCCTGTAGCCGCCAGCGCTACCTTTCAAACCAAGTAATACATTCTACTTTACGTGCCCCGAATAAAAAAAAGGACGTACCTTGTGGCTACTTGCAACACGAATGCCTGACGCCGTCTCAGGAGAGCAAAGAACTTGCGTAAGCCGTAGCATTTTTACATCTTTGAGATTCGGGCTTGCTGGGCCTCACTGAAAGGGCCGCGTGCATCACCACCGTTGGCCTTGAGTCTGTTACAGGTCCTGGAACGTGGACCATTCTTTTCAATCTGTCCTGTCCATATTTGGCAAACTGGTGTGTGTACAATACTATGTCCATATCCGGACTTGGCATGTTATATATAAGTCTCGATCATGGTGACGACAAGGAGGCACGAGAACTTCAACGAAACATCCACCATCCGCTGACTTCTTTATACTTCACACGCCCTCCTCTCCATCTCACTGTGTACTTTACCGCCGGCTGGAATACCCTCGAAGTCTCTCCAATAAATTCAGTAACCTACCTCTTAAACCATCATGCCATTGCCGCTTCTAGCTCTGGCCGTTCCCGCCATTACTGCTGGCGCCCGAGCGGCGGCTCCAGCGATTGGGAAAGCGGCTGCTCAAGGCGCCGCTAGGAACGCTGGTAAAGCTGCCACCAAGGCTCCTGCCCCCAAGCCGCAGCCTCCCAAGCAGAACAACCCACCCAAGCCCAAAGACGACAAGAAGCTCGAGCCCAAGAAGGAAGAGAAGAAGCCCGAGCCCAAGAAGGAGGAGAAGAAGCCCGAGCCCAAGAAGGAGGAGAAGAAGCCCGAGCCCAAAAAAGAGGAGCAGAAGCCGGGTCAGCCCAGAAAGGAGGAGAAGAAGCCCGAGCCCAAGAAGGACGATATGAAGCCCGAGCCCAAGAAGGAAGGAAGCAAGCCCGAGCCCAAGAAGGACGGAAGCGAGCCCGACCAGCAGAAAAAGGATGATAACAAGCCCGGCCAGCAGAAGAAGGAGGACAATAAGCCTCAACCCAAGAACGACAACAACAAGAACAAGAAGCCTACCCGTGACCGTGAGGACAGGGAGGAGCTGATTGACCAAATCCTCGACACCACTTCAAAAGTCATCGATTGTATCCCGAACCGCCCTGGCCGTGACGATGATGCTCCTTCTGATAGAGTCAAGCCTACCGGCCCCAAGCCCAAGAACCCCGTAGTGGCGCCGAAGGCTCCCAAGGCTGGCGACTTGCTCATGTCCCTTGCGGTCAAGAACAACGGTCAAGATTGGTTCTGGTTTGTCCACCACCCTACCGAAGCCAGCACCGGCATGACCATGCACGCTGAGGGCACCATCACCAAGGGATTTACGGTCAAGCTGACCCGCAAGACCACCGTTGACAAGCTCAAATCTGCCGCGGGAACCAAGTCACTGGAGCTGATCAAGCTTCAGTGGGTCGAGAAGCGCTGGTGGGACGAGGACATGTTCGGCGCCAACAAAGCTGCCAAGGCAGAGGCCCCCTTTGAGACGACCGCCTTTGGTGTGAAGCCTCCCACAGTCACCGAGTGTGCCCCCGTGAAGGAGAGCGCCTCCGAGATGGCCATGGACAGAATAGCTGCTCAGATTAAGCGCAAGGACGACAAGACTTGGATTCTCGAGTCGTGCGAGGCCCTTGTCCGCGCCGGAGCACTCAAGCAGAATGTATTGACCTTTCTGGAGAAGCTCAAGGACAGTTATGGTGCTGTGGGCGGTAAGACACCCGCCGGTCCAAACGTCAGTCCTGCCAAGCTCGGCAAGCAGCCGGGTAGATCTTGCGGCACGGAGACTCCCACCAAGGGCAAGGAGAGCACACCTGCTGGAACACCGACAAAGACTGGCAAGCCCGTTCCAACTAAAAGGAGTGCACCGGGAAAGCTTCCTGCGGCGATCCCCGGACTCCAAGGCCCAGGTGCTATCATGGCTGCCCAAAAGGTGGCCAAGGTTGCCGTCGCTGCTAACAAATAATACTCTGACATTCCATTCTCTATTTCTACCATAGTGTAAACGGTAAAGTGGTGCAGTCTGGTGTTCATCGGAGCTGCTGGTGGCTCAGTTTGCTTTGCAGGGGAGTTGTGATAGAAAGGTACTAGATTCAGGTAGATTAATGCATTGAGCTGGTTCTCAATACATGGGTGAACTCATATACCTTACTGTGTGCATGTGAGGAGGGAAAAAGGGGACTGGAGTGGCTGGACCCTAACCCTTTTGAACCCCCCGAACTCGCCCCTGAATCACTTCCGAATCCGTCATGCCTTCAAATTCCAGTGCAATTGACATGAAAAGAGGGGTTGCCCAGTCCTGTCTTGCATCGTCTGTTGGTCCAAAACAGTTTCGAGCAACATGTTCCTCTCGCGAACGCAGACACCGGAGTGCAGTTGGTCGGATCTTCCCAATCAACCAGTCAACACCCACGTAAACGGCACGCTGTACTGCTGGAATTCGAATCTTGGGATCCCATACTGGATACATGAACATGAATTCACCTGTCTCAACTTTGACAGCCAGAACTGTGTATGCCCGCGCCTCAAGGCAGACCCCGAGGTTGCCGGGATAGGTGTAAGCTTGAACCCGTCGATTGCTTTTCTGTTCGTCGAGTGTCTGACTAGAATGTCGATTCTTCTCTAGGTGATACTTGCCTTCATCGTCACCGCCTTCCTCAGCGTCATATCCACAGTTTTTGCCCTTCTCCTCACCCGCACCAACGGCCCTCTGTCTCGTGATGGAACCTGGCCGCCTCCGTCTTCCCGTTCGTTCCCTCCCACACTCAACAAGATCAACTACTTCTCCCGCCAACACGTCGCCCGGCCTCTGGTTTCTTTCCTGCACTCCCTTGGGGCCAACATTCCCGTCTTGTCCGCCTGCGCCACCGATCTCGTCATCTCCCTATCTGATACGCAGCTGGTCACCGGCCTTGCCGTCCTGGTCGGCGCACTCGCGTCGGTATACCGCAGCGATCACGATGAGCCAATGACGGTCTATCACTTCACCATCGCCGCTGATTTGGCTTGGTTCTCCTCCACCACCCACCTCTCATCGTTGCTGGTGCTGCGATACCACCCGCGCATCTCGGCCAAAAAGGGCCACCGACCAACCCATAGACGAACGTGGATCGTTCGTCTTCCACTGGCCATTCGGTTGATTCTGATGGTAATTTTTGCAGGTCTTCTCCTCTGGGCGACCATGCTTGGGGGATACGAGTGCTGGTACAGCATCATGGCCTGCCCGACAAAGTGCACGCTTACCTACCCGTGGGGAGGTGACCCCGAGACCTGGGTTGCCGTCAACACGGTGCTCATCGTCTACGGGTACTCGACCCACATGCTGGAGTTATCGGTGACGGCAAGGAAGTACTGGCTAGACCATGTGAGAAGCCGTATCCTCACTCCCGACAACAAGCCACCTGTGCCGAGGCTCAAGCAAGGCATTGTCGGCATTGTGATGTCGACAAGCAGGATGCTCCTGTTTTGGTTTTTTAATGTGTTGGGATCAGATATCTTCGATGTGGCCGAGATGATGGTCTGGTTTGCGCTGGGGTGCTATTGGATCTCCGCAGACAGGAGATGGGGACAGGCAGAGATGGAATCGGAGCACAGGCAGGCCGAAAATAGGTTGGCCTATGGACAGCTAATACCCATTGTGCTGTTGCTGCTGCCGCTCATAGCGTTGGTGGAGTCCTATGTGCATCACTCGGAGGCGGACAAGAAGAAGAGGTTTGGGCAGTGTAGTTGTGGTGGATGCGAGTGGCATGGGTGCTGAACACAAGACATCTTCGTATCCATATTGATCATAGCACATAAACAAAGATCTACCTCTATCAGTTCAACAAACTAATTAAAAGCACAACCACCACTGGGGGTATCAAGCAACGCCTACATCCTGTCTCTTCTAGGTACCTTAGTACCAAGCCGACTTCTTGCCGGCCTCGATGCTGTCGATGATGGTGCACTTTTCTGTCTGGCACACCTTTCTTCGCTCTAGAAACTTCCATTTTGGACCCAAAGGCCCCGTAATATAGTGATACTCGCCAAAGAGCCGCCATTGCCGCTCGTCACTAAGCGGGTAGACGTCATCACCCCAGTACCCATCAAAGTGAAACCAGGAAGTCGGCGCGTCTGGATTCGACGACGCGGGCTGCAGGCTTGTTCGGTCCTTGCCTGCCGGGACTGTCTCTGATTCTTGGTGGTCTAGCTCGTAGTCATACCAGTAGGCGTAATTGTTGAGTGCAGGATCCCAGAGAGGGCCGCTGTCGGTGATGTCCTTGAGCATCTTGAATGGCAAGACGTATGGATGGAGACCTGGGTTGGCATACATGGCATGGCTTCCAACAGCCGAGTAAATAACAGGCCGAGCAGGCTTGCCATTCTTCTGAGGCCGCTTTTGCATTGCGTGCCAAGTGTACGCCTTCCCACCAGCGTGCTCGCTGAGAAACATGGCCCTTGGAATCCCATTCTGGAATCGGACCATGCAGTGCTCCCAGTCGCCGACATGATTGCCAAACCTGATGTTGAGAACGGTTTGCCCCAGGTTGTAGCTGTAGAAGAAGAACCAAAACGCATCCAAAATGCCAGCGCCTTTGTCGACAAGAACAAGGACCGCAGGCGCTTTGGAGTAGCCATTAGAAGCTGGCTTACCCTTGTCAGGCAAGTTTCCAACCATTGGCCGTTGGGTCGATGCACTTCGTCTCCTTCGCAAGCCCCTGTCCAGGTTCTTGGGCGCAACTATGCGGTGCGGTGGATGCTGCTTGTCTACATCCCACCAAGTCGTCCCGTCGTCTGCTCTACCGGGCTGGTCTCCATGTGAGCCCCGGTCGGCTCCATCGTGGCCATTGCCGTCTTCATTATCATCACCGTCGTCGTCGAAAGGGGCTGGAATGCCCACTTGGCTATGCAACCAATCGGGCCTGCTCTCCACATCATCCAAGCTGGTCAGGAACACCGTCCCATTCTCCCTGTTCAAGCGCCCAAGAGTATCCAATGTCAGTTCCTTTTCCCCAAGGTCGCCTTCCCATGAGGACATGGCCTTCAAGTGCTTGATGTGCTCTGCAATATCTGACGGCCAAAAGTGCTCGCCGGAAAACAAGTGGACCAGAGGGGCGTTGTCCAAAACATAATCGGGCACCGCACCATTCTGAACCACTTTCGCCTTCACTCCTCGCTTTTTGAGATCAGCCTCCATCCAGCCGTCTTCCTGTTCCCAAGTATTCTCTATGCTCTCCCCACCTTCCCATGCCAGAGCCAGCTTTCGTAATTCATCCATGACAGCTTCTCCCATGCCATGCGACAAGGCCGGGGCGTCCCAGCGTATGTGCTGTATCCCGCACAGACCCAGCCATCGACAGACCTGACGGTCGAGAAAGTTGGGCGAGGAATCGATCCATTTCTTGTCTCGCTCGAGTTCGTTCTCGTCGGGCTGTGTGGGTTTGATGGCGCGGGGAACAGCCCATAGGACAAAAACGATGCTCCCTAAGAAGGCAAAAGTGTAAGAGAGACGGCGGATACCGTACGCCATGTTGAAGTTTGTTGTTTCCTTTCACAACGGTTTTCTGGAGGCGGTCGAAGGCCCGAAATCATGGGAATGTAGGAATGTCGTGTCACCGCTCTAGGCCTGCATGGAAGTCCCGTCTGCATGAAGCGGGTTGTTAGGTAACGAATAAGATGTGATTGCTAAGCACCAAGCCGCCAAAGAGAGCGGGGACTCAGAATGGACGAGGCACAAGAACCGAAGAGTGACGAACCGCGCCGCAGGTGGGAGAAAGGCAGGTAGGCATCGGAATTTTGACCGAGGAAAAGGAAAAAGAGAAAAGAGACCAAAGGAACAAAAGCACCAAGCCAGGATATGCAGGCATCAGGCGCCCTGGATCCGGGACTTGGGGTCACTGGAACCTCACGGGAAGCCGGGAGGCCAGCAGGGTTGCAGTGTACACGCACGTCAGCCAAGACTTGTACTGGTACCTTCGCGGCAACCAAAACTCCGCTAAAGAACGGGTATCTTTGACCACTCGAAAATCTTAGCGCTGGGCGGAGAACCTTTCTAGGATGACGGGGCCCACCACCCGCCTGTTCACAGGGCGATGCCAAGGATCTGCGCCGTGGGTGTCGCTATGCCATTAATCATGTTCAGACCCCTCCAAGCTCGTCCCATCTCCGTGGCGTGGGTTGGTTCTGTAGACCACGGTGTTGTGTCCCAGCTCTCGACAAAGCGGACGTGTCCCTCCTAACCAGGGTGGTCCGTCTCGCCCGTGTCCTGGGCCTCCTCCGCCCCCCGGATCCTCTCACCGGCCCATACGGCCTCTGTTCTACGCCCAGGCCGGCTTGGATATCGTCCCTTCTCTTTTCCCTGATGCTCATGTTCCTCTGTTGGTCACGCTGCAATTTCCTCCTTCTCATTTCCTCTGCCCTATCTTCGACCATGAGTCGGTTCTGCTGCGTTTCCACCGAAGTGATGGTGACTTGGTCTGCCTCGCCTCGCTTGCGCTTGAGCGATATGAGATCCTCGAGAAAATGGGCCTGCGGTTGTCGCTGGCCGCTCTTGTCGCCACCGACGTGGACGTAGATGCCGCCGTTGCGTTTGTACCGGGCTGGCAAGTCTTCTTCTGGAAAGTCTACGCCCGTGACATCATCCTCATCCATATCTCCGTTCGTCATGGTCTTGTTGCGGATAGTCGTCTCTGTGAAGTTGATTCTGCACGCGCTGGCCGCGATCAGGTCGATGTTTTGGCTCAGGTTTCGCAAGGCGGGCAGGGGAATTTGGTCGTCGTGGGGCGTGAATATCATCTCGGTGCCAATGTTCTCGCACCACGCCCCGCGGAACACATGGTTGCGATAAGACACCAACGGTTCATCCGAGTGGAGATTGAGTACCTGAATTTCTTCGGCCGGCGCACTGGGGTTCGTCGGGAGTTGCGTGTCCTTGTCCATTCCGTGGTCGAGCTGCAACCGAGGATCTATGGCCGGCTCGGTGGGCGCGCAAGGGGGTTGCAGGCCCGAGTTGTCGCGTTTATCTGCTTCTTCACGCTCGGGCGGCTCGTTGTCATCAACGTCCTTATCGTCAATGAAGGCAGAGTTCGAGGCCTGGGGTTCCGCAGCATTGAACAGTGGATTGTACCAGACTCGGTATCCGCCGCGCGTGTTATGGACAATATCATCGGTTCGTCTCTCGAGAAAGTCACGAACGGAGAGGTCGAGGGTCAAGTAGTAGGTCTGCAGAAGCTGTCAGCACACGCGACTCGCGGGAATCTTACAAAAGACATGCCTCGGTCTCAGTAGACGAGTACTCGTATTCCCATTTGTCCTCGTCGTCGGCCGACGTGGTGGGTGGTGTGGGGTCGGCTTGCGACGGCATCGTGACCGATAGGTGTTATTGTGGGTGGAAATGGAATTGAAGAGACGATGTCGGAAGTGACAAGTGTCTCGAAAGGTGTAGGATCTCAGAACACAAGCTGCTACCCCAAGTTGAGGTGGCGGCTGTAAGGCGCAAGTTTGTTTGATCCTGGGCGGAACCTTTTCTTCTCAGGGAATGGAAGCTAGGGCAGCGCAACACAGCTCCCGTCCCAAGCAATCCGTCGCGGGTCGCAAAAGTTAGCCGTCAAACCTGGAAGGGGCAGAATGGCAGGCGACGATCCTGGCCCTGCCGATAGCGGGGTTGTTTGCGCTTATCGCATGGTGGGTTGACCCGCTGTGACGGAGCATGGCTCTGCCCCGCCGTGAATGGAAACACCCCGCCAATATTTTGAATCACTAGCCTGGCAGGGGGTCCCGTCACCGGGGTTGACTCATTGCATTTATTTGGGCCGTCTTCCCAGCTGCAAAACCAGTGCTAGGTAATTGCCCCCAAAGCCTGCCATATTGCAGTCGCAAGTCACCATGCCAAAGGTCTATCTTCTCGACTATGTCGCCGGCAACGTGCGCAGTCTTGTGAACGCCATAGAAAAATGCGGCTACGAGGTTGAGTGGATCCGGTCACCGGAGGATGTTCCAAGGGCAGAGGTACAGTGCATTGTGCTCCGGGAAGGGAGGATGGAGATGGGAGCTGACATGTTGAAAACCGCACGTAGAAACTCATTCTGCCCGGCGTAGGACACTTTGGCCACTGCCTCTCACAGCTTTCGGCCGCAGGCTTCCTTCCCGCGATCCGCGCCCACATCGATGCCGGCAAGCCATTTATGGGCATCTGTGTCGGTCTCCAAGCGCTCTTCTCCAGCTCGGCCGAAGATCCAGATTGCCCTGGTCTGTGTCTTATCCCAGGAACTCTCGACCGCTTTGACGATAGCGTAAAGGCTGTCCCCCATATCGGCTGGAACAATGCCTCGTGTCCAACAAACCCAACGCTCTACGGCCTGAGTCCAGACTCGAAATACTACTATGTTCATTCCTACAAATACCCGTACACCAAGGGCGAGCTAGAAAGTCACGGTTGGGCGGTTGCAACGGGCACATATGGCACCGAAACCTTTGTCGGGGCCGTAGCGAAAGGAAACGTCCTAGCCACCCAGTTCCACCCAGAAAAGAGCGGAGTGGCTGGCCTTCGAGTGATTAGGTCCTTCCTTGACGGCTCTGGAGCCAAGGCCCTCTCCGAGCATCTCCCACAGGAAAGCTCCATCGCTGCGGACCTTGTGCCCGAAGATGGCCTCACGCGCCGTGTTATTGCCTGCCTCGACGTCCGTGCCAATGACCAGGGTGATTTGGTCGTCACGAAGGGCGATCAGTACGATGTGCGCGAAAAGGGCTCCGATCGTAACGTCCGCAACCTCGGGAAGCCGGTTGAGATGGCCAAAAAATACTACGAACAGGGTGCTGACGAGGTGACATTCCTCAACATCACCTCGTTCCGTGACTGCCCCGTCGCCGATCTTCCCATGCTGGAAATTCTCAGGCGGACTTCCGAGACGGTCTTTGTTCCCCTGACCGTCGGCGGTGGTATCAGAGACACAGTCGACGTGGACGGGACCAAAGTCTCGGCGCTGGAAATCGCAACCATGTACTTCAAGTCCGGTGCCGACAAGGTCTCTATCGGCTCAGACGCCGTCATCGCCGCGGAAGAATACTACAATGCTGGGAAGACGCTGTTTGGCAACACTGCCATCGAGCAAATCAGCAAAGCCTACGGCAACCAGGCCGTGGTGGTCAGCGTTGACCCGAAGCGGGTTTATGTCCCGAAACAAGAGGCCACTCGCCATGCTACCGTCAAGACAAAGTACCCTGGGCCAAAAGGTGAAGAGTACTGCTGGTACGCCTGCACGATCAAGGGTGGTCGGGAAACGAGGGACATGGACGTGGTGGAACTCACACAAGCCGTCGAGGCCATGGGCGCGGGCGAGATTTTGCTCAACTGCATCGACAAGGACGGCACCAACAGCGGCTTTGACCTCGAGTTGATCAACCAGGTCAAGGGGGCAATCAGGATACCAGTCATTGCTAGCAGTGGTGCGGGCAATCCTGGGCACTTTGAGGAGGTGTTTAGGGAAACAACAACGGACGCCGCGCTGGGAGCTGGTATGTTCCATAGGGGGGAGTATACCGTGCAGCAAGTCAAGGATTACTTAGCAGGTAAGGGGCTGGTAGTGAGAAAATTTGAGGGCGAGTTCTAAGCTGTAGGTCATGCTGGAAAAATGTCGGGATGCAAGACAAGCAGGAAGAAATCAGCGAGTACATTTAATATTTTCAAAAATGTATATATCGGAACTCAATCAAGAAAAACCATTGACGAAGCCATTCAAACCGAAACTGGTATAAAATGATACCCTTCCAAAGCAGAAGCCCGAGCTGAGCAAAAGAAGCAACCGCGTGAATAACAAAAAGCCAACTCCCAACGCCCGCCCCTTAAAGCTCCATGCCCATGAAAATCCACCTATTGCTAATCACGTCGTAACCCGAGGACCAAAAGTCGAGCGTCGTAAGTGAAAAACCAGCCCACTGCAAGCCCATTGTTAAGGGTTTGGCGTCTTGCTCTTCAATGCATCGGTCGACGGCAATGACCATGTGCGAGCAGCCAAGTGGGCCATCGGCCAATTCAATCAAGGCTACTAGTCTGTGATCAGGTCAGCATATGGCAAGAACAATTGCAAAGGAATAATGTAGATTGACGTACGCCTTTCTCAAATCCCTGCCCAAAACGTCGCGGTCGAAAAAGACAAACAGCGTCCTTGAGGCCACCCCGTCCTCCTCACCGGCTACAACGTTCTCGGCCATGAAGGCTCTGAACGAACACCCGCCGGCGTAGTCCCAGATTTCCATCCAGGCCGGGATTCTCGCTCCTGCTCCGGCGTGTCCCACGGCGTACGAGTCCAAAGGACAGTCTTCGGGCGGAGTGAGCTGGGAAGAATAGTCATGTCGAGTATCAGAATTGTTGTCGTTGAACACCCCCATCAGGACCGAGCCCTGCCTCGCCTCATTCCTCTCACCTAGAAACATGGCGCGCAGCGTCTCGCAAAAGAACCTCTCACATTCTTCCCTGATGCGAAGTGTTGCCCCCCCTCGTCGGCGTGCAAACTCATTGTTGCCGATGCTAGTATCACGACCGCCGGTGTGCTTGCGACTGGCGGGACTCCTCGCCTTGGGAGTCAGCGCAAGCTCGTTGCTGGTCGTGATGGCCGCGAGGGGGGGGCTTGATGGTGGCGATGGCAGTCCCGTCGAAGGGACCTCAGGAATACCACTCGGCCCCTGCGAGCCCCGTAGTGCAGTAGTGGAGGCCCTTGAGGGAGGCGAGGGACGGGTCGACGAGGTAGCAGCTGGCGAGGATGTTGGCCTGGCGGAGAACGTCCTCGCCGTAGTAATTATTACTACTACTGTTACTGTTGTTGTGTTTCATTGGCGCCATTGCTTCTAGCCACGTTGGCTGCTGGGGGAGAGCTGCGGGAGGTGAAAGGGTGGTTGGTGGGCTGAGGGGTGGTGCTGTAAAGCCGGCTCGAACACGAAGATCGAATGTCGGTGTGTCTCGGAGAGCAGTTGTCTTTGTCTGGACTTGAGATGTTGGTTGACCTTGGTCGAGACGAGATGGAGGTGAGTTTGGCTGATGCGAAGTGATATAGCTAGCAAGCTTTCGGGGTTTGTTTGACGTTGATCGCAGAGATAATCGCTGTCGAAGATGTAGGGGTGTTCCAGGGTTTTAGGAAGAAAGGCGGAAACGGTTGGGTTTTGAGCCTGGAAATCTCTGGAAGCCAAAGCGGTCTAACAATTCGCCATTGAAACGGTAGGTAAAAGGTGGGGTTACTTAGTGCCGCTTGGCACCCAAGAAACATCCTATCACGTGCTCTTAACGGTGGGGCAGTGGCGATCTCTCTCCAGCGGAAAATGCGTGAACTCGCTGTCTCTCGACCCGACTACGGTTTGTGATTACCTACGGTAAACTGGAACTCGTCGTGTTTTTACTAAACAGCTGGAGGCTGAGCGGGAACGGATCACTAACGCACCTTTAAACACGAAATAGCGAACGGAGCGGTCGAACAATGCTTCCCGGCCTGAGCTGATGATCAGTGTCCCCGGCGGCTGTTTAGGCTCCGTGACTCCGCGACTCCGCTCGGCCCTCGTTCGGCGCTCCGTGGCACCACGAATTCACTATCAACCTATTGTACACTCAACATTCAATTGTTTACTCTTCTACAACGGACAATTGCCGCTACATTCCGCTGATGTGGTCGCTTGTACTGGTATATTATCCGGAGGAAAGTGCCCACCTCGGCAGGATTGAGTCCGTTCTACTGTTCTTGGCAGTTATGGTCTACGGCTCGCAATGAGTTGAACAGGCTGTTGTTCGGTTGCGTTTGATGTGACCAGACAGGGCCACGATCAGAGATCTGCAATCGACGGGTGCATAGTCATGCCTTCTAGAGACGACAGTCGTGGCATTCCGTCGTGGAGTGGGTCGCGGCTGACTGTTGGCAACTCCCGCCGCGCTCGACAGACAGCACGCAGGTCTCGAAGTGAATCCTTCGAACTTCCTGCCAAGCCATACGGAGTATATCACCTTTGCTGGTCCATGAATTTGCTCCTTTTATTCTTGTTCTCTAAGTGTCATAACCTGTGGCACTTCCCATGACCACTTTTCCCAAATCCGTTGTTATCGTAGGCTATTTCCCTATGTATCTTCCTACCAACGTGGCCTGCCACTGACTTCAGGCATAGGTTGGTGGCTCCATTGCTGGCCTGCTCCACGGCGTCTTTCTCAAACGCCATGGCTCCGACGTGACCATCTTGGAACAGGATCACAGTGCCATCCGAAGCAGCCACAATGCAGGCATCTGCTACGGGCCGTCAGTGCAAGAGTTCCTTCGTTTGTACGATGACACGAATATCCAGAGTTGCCAAGCCGGTGTCATTACCAAATTAGCATATCGTCAAAATATCTGGTCGAGAGACACTGATATCGCCAGACACCTCACCAGTTGGGGAGTGCTGTATCGTATCCTGAGGGCCAACTTTGACGGGCTGTCTTCTGAGGCTGTATCTGCACCACCTGCACCAAGGGCTGGAGATGGCAAGGCCAATTATTGGTCCGGGAAGAAAGTTACAAGCTTGCTCAAGACCGACTACGGTCTTCTAGTTGGTTTTGTGGGGGATGATGGCAGGGAGGAAAGCTGTACGGCCGATTTAGTCATTGGGGCAGATGGCTTGCACTCGACCGTGAGAAGCTTGGTGCAGGCCCCAGTGGTGAAGGAGTACTCAGGATATGTCTCGTGGAGAGGGTCGGTCTGTGAAGTCGATGTGTCAGTCGAAACGGCCAGCTATTTCCAAGACAGAACTGTCCTCGGCTTATTGAAGCGCACCTACATTGTTTGGTAAGCATTCCGCCTGTTAAGAAAAGCTAGGCTGATGATTCGGACCCATAGTTACATCATCCCTCCCGATTCCGCTTCCCTTGTCCCCGGAACTCGACTCATCAACTGGGTTTGGTATTGCAACGTACCCGAGACACCCAAGACCAAGCTGGAAAGCATTTTGACAGACAGCAAGACATATCCACACCAATACGGTCCCTTCGGGGCTCGTCTGTGACGAGGTCTGGAAAGAACACTTGGCTGAAATGCTGCCATTAGTACCACCTCACTTTACTGAGCTCTTTCTCAAAACAAAGAATCCCTTTGTCACCAAGGTAAACGACGCACTCTGTTCCCAAGCCGTCTTTCTTGACGGGCAGGTCTTGCTGGTAGGCGATGCGCTGGCCACCTTTCGGCCTCACTTTGCTCTTGCAACAGAACATGCAGCAAGGCATTGCCTTGGTCTTGGAAGAGTATGGAGGGGGGAGATGGCATTGGGCCTATGGGAAAAAGAATCCCTTAACTACGCTACGAAAATATGGCTGGGGAGCCGAGTGATGGGCGCAGGGCTGCTTCGAGGATGGGCTGAGTTCTTGCTCATTGCTTGGAAGTATGTAGTGTTGTTTGCCAGATCAAAGTTGGGCACGTGAAGCAGACGCGTTGAAAAGCTACCGGTACCTCGTCTTGTTCTTTGTCGCGCATCAGGCAGTCCGCAGTTTGTGTAAGTCAAAGGAGAGCAAGGGTCCATAGTCGTAATATCTTGTCACCGGCACTTGGTGCAGGGGTGACCCCGCA
Organism: Triangularia verruculosa; assembly: GCA_033296885.1. Classification (NCBI taxonomy): domain Eukaryota; kingdom Fungi; phylum Ascomycota; class Sordariomycetes; order Sordariales; family Podosporaceae; genus Triangularia; species Triangularia verruculosa. Next base: position 64,289 of record MU863913.1, on the reverse strand, counting down.
AACGCTTGGCTCCCGCAGTTGGGTATCGGTACACCGGGGGTTGGAGGGCGGGGGTCTGTGTCAGGTGCTCTGTTAGGGTGCCAGACTTGAGCACGAGGTCGATGAGTCGTCCGGTGATGTGTTGGGATGAATTGGGGCGAATAGAGTTTTGTTATTTAGACATGCTTCACTTCACTTTTCCTTAATCTACCTCGACCAGAGTACCTAACACAACATACATGAGACGTGGTGGAAGTATTGACCACTACTGACGTCCCACATCAGCGCCTCCGTCGTCGTCCTGTCACCTCATCATCCGGGCTTTTCTCCATGGTGGTCATCTACAAACTCCGATATTATTTTCTCGAGTCCTCAAACTGATCACCTAATTATCATCGAAACCGCCATGTTCGGGCAACTCATCACCCTCACCCCCGCACCCAATTATATGGACCCTTCTGTCCATAGATTTACTCGTTATCTTCTTCCATCGTTTTCGTTTACCCTCCGTGGCCGAGGGGCCTCTACTCCGTCATACACACCTCGAACAGCTTCTTCAAAGAACTGCCCCCTTCAGACCAGGGATAAGCTGAATCGGACCTCTCACTCCCTCATTCGCTGCCTGTCTTGCCGGTCTGATCTCGCCTTTCACTCTCAAATTATATCCAAAGGTTTCCATGGCCGTCATGGCAAAGCCCTCCTTGTTGCCCCTGCTCTCCCCTGTTCTCATGATGGTAACCACAGGAAAAGTGAGAGTGGTTTCTCTGCTGGCCTACACAACATCAGGCTCGGCGCGACGGAAAAGCGGCAACTGGCCACCGGCTCTCACGAAGTCGCTGATCTCTTTTGTTACATCTGCGAGACCAAGTTAGGGTGGAAGTACATCAAGGCCGACGAACCGTCGCAGAAATACAAAGTTGGGAAGTTCATACTGGAGGTCGCCAGGGTGGCGGTGGAACAAGGATTAGAGTTTGAACCCGTGGAGGATGTCAGAACTGGAACTGGCAGAACGGCAACTATCAGTGGAAAAGGAGGTGAGCACTCAGGAACCGTGTCGTTTGACTCGGATGACGAAGATGAGTGCGAAGAGCTGTTCAGCGGTGTGTGGAACGCCGAGGAGGTTGCGGCAAGGAGAATGATGGACGCAAGGTTGAGAATGGGACAGAGCTAAAGGTGCATTCTGTCCCGCCCAGGCACTCGATCTCGGCGCGCTGGGGGTATTTTTACGGCTTAGACCAGAGGCCGCGATCTTTATTTATTTTTTCCATACGATACCCGTTGCGATTTTGATTTGGATGAGACGATAGAATGGAAACGACAATTTAGGGACCAGGGCTTCATTGCGGCATAGAATAGAATGAACAAGTCAGAGCATAATATGATGTTGACGGATGGTGTATTCATTAGGTACCTTGGTTCAAAGGATACAATAGCCTAGTTCTGTGGCTCTTCGGCGACATAGTGCAGGTAGGCTCCCAAAAGCTTGATGCCTTCAATGTAATTCCGCTTGTCGAGCTTCTCATTGATAGAATGAGCACCGTCAGTTGAGCTCCCCATGGGCAGCAAAAGCACATTCTTGCCAGTGGCCTGCTCGAAGGTGAGCGTCACCGGGATCGAGCCACCCTCGCGAGTGAAATCGGGCTGAACGCCCCAGACGCGCTCCGTAGCCTTGGCGGCAGCCGCAAAGTTCCAGTGCTTGGGGCTAGCCACCCACCAGTTGCCGCAGTGCTGGGGATAGACCCTCATTGTGTTCTTGGAGCCGAGCTTCTTGAAGACATCCTCGACATACTTGGCCACACATTCGTTGGTCTTCTCAATCTCCATGTTGGGCACCGTCCGGATCGAGAACTTGCCAATGACCTTGGCGGGAATCACGGTCTTGGCACCGGGAGCAGAGAAGGCGCCTTCGATACCGTGAATAGAGAGCGAGGGGTTGCGCCAGCGGGCCATGAGTGTCTTCTTCTTGTCTTCAAAGATGGTGGTCTTGCTGCCTAGAGACTCGTGGAGGGTCTCCATGGTGAATGAGATGCCCTCATAGAGACCGTCCTCCTCGGCAGTAACGGGAGCGACTTGCTCGGCAATGCCGGGGATCTGGATCTTGCCGTTTGTGTCGACGAGGGAGCCCAGAATGCGCACCAAGTCGGTCATGGGCTCCTGGGCCGTACCACCAAAAACACCGCTGTGGAGATCGGCGCCAGGTCCGGAAACTTCGACGCTGTAGTAGTTGCAACCACGAAGGCCGTAGGTCAGGCAGGGGCGCTCGGTTCCGAGCCAGTAGTTGTCACTGATGCACACGGCATCGGCGTCGGCAAAGTACTTCTTGGCCTCGGCGTTGATGAGATCGTCCAAGCCATCGGAACCATACTCCTCCATGCCCTCAAAGCACATGAGAAGGTTGACGGGGAACTCGATGCCGGCAGCCTTGTGAGCCTCGATGGCGTTCAACCAACCAAGAACGGGACCCTTGTCGTCAGTCGAACCACGTCCCAGCATGCGGCCATCCTCCTTGACAGTCAGCTCAAAGGGCTCGGTATCCCATCCATCCTCCTTCTCGGCGGGCTGAACGTCGTAGTGTCCGTAGACGAGAATGGTACGCTTGTTCTTATCGTTTCCATATCGGGCGAGAACGACGGGGGGAAGATCGAGATCAGTACCGTGTTGCTTGCCCAGAGGCCGAAGCTCTGCCTGAGCACCGAGCTTGTTCAGCTCGTCGGCGAGCCAGTGGCCCATGCGGACAACATCAGGACGACGGGCGGCTTCGGACGAGATGGACGGGATGGCGACAGCCTGGCGGAGACGCTCGATGAAGGCATCGGACATGTCGTCCACCTGCTTGAAGTAGCCATCGAGTTGGGGTGCCATTTTTCTTGCTTGGTGGTTGCGGATAGCTTCGGTTAGATACGGTCGGGAGCTCTGAAGCTGAGGTCTGGCGTGCGTGCGGGACCTGGTGTTTGAGGGAGGTGGGAGAGTGGTGAAGCTGCGAGAGAGGGAGATTGTAGTGGAAAGTCGAAATGGTCTCGACAAACTTCGATAGCGAGGGGCGCTCGAGAAGATCAAGCTGACCGATAGAGAGAGGGGTGTGCGGGGCATGACGGATGAGCAGAAGGTGTTGAACCACTTTTGTTTGGGTCGGCACTGCCATCTTCCATCAAGCTTCCAAAGCCCCGCACCCCACATCTCCACAGATCAAATGCGCTAGCCCGGTTCTAGAAGTTCGCAATCCTCCAACACCTCGGCATCCCAAGTCCTCAATTAGAGACTCTGGGGCCATTCTGGGGACACCGGAGACATCTTCCACTTGAGCTCAGATGCTACGGTACGCTACTCCAGATACTCAGCGATCCATGCACTCTGAGGTGACTTAGGTGGTACCCACTACCTTAAACTGAGGTACCTTAGAGGCGGGGTAGGGGGTTAGGGTTGGCATCGCCACTCCTCTGCTGGATTGGCCCGTTTCTCTCTCAGCCCTTCAGTTCATCACGACTACCTGCTCCAGACAACATCTGTGAACATGGAGATACTACCAAACCATAATTTCTGACGAACTACCACACTATGGATAGAGTAAGTATTGGTTGGTATATTCGAGAGTCAAGCAGACTCGTGCCTTGCCAGCCGCGCTACAAAGCCACCAATCATGACTGGATGGCCGGCAGGGTACGGAGAGTCGTTCCAATTCAAGAAGCAACAACGGTATCTGCTTGCTCTTGCCGCCGGTAGCATGATCACTTTCCCCCGAGAAAATTCGAGTATCTAAAGCCTCCGAGTCTGTTCTGGAACCCAAGCTCCCGTAATAAGAGCTGTTTATTGCGCACAGAACAATGACTGGTCATCGAATGGCATCGAATCATTACAATGTCGTTTACATTGGCCATAGCACACTTGCTGTCCGCAATCAAGTCAGAGTTCAGCAATCCTGTTGGTATCTCTGGAGTCAAAAGTGGAGCCAGTGCGCCTTTTGTCCCCCTTTTGTGCCGCTGTTACCGGTGTTTTTTCCCCTGAGTCTCTACCATTAACAATCAAGTTGGGAACTTATGAACCTGATTTTGCAACATCATCAATTCATTCCGTTCCTTTTGCGAAGCGGTGGTTGGCCGACCCACCGCCTCAGAAACCGAGCTACCTACTTTGTACTAGTGTAAAAAGAACATGAAGAGAAAGACCTGAACAAAGACAAGTAAACACACTCCTCCATATATACAAAAAGCTTTGGGAGTGCCAGATATCACTGGCTTGTCTAGAGTTTCCCGACTACCTCATCCGTGTTTCATCCACCATCGCCATCCGAGTTGAAGAGGGCCTCGGAAAATGTTGTCCAGAAGCTGGAGCAACTTAAACGTCGTTGTAGGCGAGCTTGTTGATGGTGCCGCTGGGGACGCTGGTGATGACGTTATTGGTGGCGATGCTGGCAATGTAAGAGCAGAGAGCAGCAGGAGTGCGGCGGCCCTGGAGAGTGAGGAGGTAGGCACCGAGACCGGCAATGTGGGGGCTGGCCATGCTGGTACCCGAGATGGAGCGGGTGGCAGAGGTGCCGCCAATCCAGGTGCTCAGGATGTTGGTGCCAGGGGCAAAGATATCGACGACGGTGCCATAGTTGGAGAAGGTGGAGCGGGCATCGTTGCTGGCGGTAGCACCAACTGTGCAGACGGAGGCCTCAGAAGCGGGGGAGTAGTTGGCAGCGTTGGCGTTGTCGTTACCAGCAGCAACGGCAAGGAAAACACCGGCGCTGACGAGGTTCCTGGCAGCAGTGTTGATGGAGGCAGAGTAACCACCGCCAAGAGACATGTTGGCAACAGTGCCGTTGGGGCAGTTGCGGCTGGGGAAGTTGGTCTGGACATAGTTGATGCCAGCAACAACACCGGAGCTGGAAACCAGGAGTTAGAATGGCAACGTACCTTACTCGGCAAGTAGGAAATGTACTTACGTGGAACCAGAGCCAGAGGCGTTGAGAACCTTGACAGCGATCAAAGTGGTCTTCTTGGCAACACCATGGACACGACCGCCAACGGTACCAGCAACGTGGGTGCCATGGCCGTTACCATCAGTGTTGGAGCTGTCAACGTGGTTGCTGCCCCAAATGGCACGACCTTCGAAGTCCTGGCGAAAGAGTGTCAGCAGGGTAACCTTAGACCTTCACGTGGCGGTCTTAAAAGGGGTGAAGAGCTACATACCGAGTGGGCGGTGTAGATACCGGTGTCAATGATGTACGAGCAGGTACCGGCACCGGCGCTTTCGTCATAACGGTAGGTGGTGCCACCGGGGGTGCGACTGGAGAGGCGAGCAAGACCCCAGGGGGCACCGGTCTGGGACGTGACGGCGTTGATAGTGAAGACGGCCTCCTCCTCAACATACTCGACCTGAGCGGGGTGTTAGATTCGCGGTATCAAAATGGATAGTAGAGTATCTGGCTCTCTTACCTCGGGGAGATAGCGGATAGCCTCGAGGGCATCATCATCAAGGGCACCAGCGAAGCCCTTGAACTTGCCGCCCTTGTAGATCTGATCAGCCTTGTGCTTGCCGAGAACCTTGTTCACGACAGCGTCAGAGGCGCCATCCTTGAGCTTGACGATGTACTTTCCGGGAACGACCTTGCCAGCGCGGGCCGAAACAATCGGAGCGCGCTTGTCAAGGGGGCCGGAAGTAGCCGGGGCAGCGAGAGCCGCGGGCAGGAGAGCCAGGAGAGCAGCAGCCGAGAAGAGCATTTTGTCAGAGTTGGACCGGAGAGGACTGGAGAAGATGATGATGAGGATGAGGGTGAGGAAGAAGGAAGAGAAGTCAATCATGAAGGAGAGGACATAATGGTATTTATGTTTGCTGGAGTGTTTAGATCCAAGGCAAACGCCATCTTTGAGATCCTGATGGGAGGGAGACTGACCACCTTCCAGTTTCGATGGCCAGGAGGCCGTGCTGGATGGGCCAAGGAGGGCTTCGGGGAGGCGTTTTGGCGAGCACAATTCCTCCTACACGGTGGACTCTCTGAAGCGTTCGAAGAAGCAGAGGCTACCGCGTCGATAGGTAGGTAGCCATTGGGGAATGACCACCGCGAGCAGCGAGCACGAGCGGCTGCAGACAGACAGCATTGTCGACAAGGGCAGGAGAAGGAAATCGACACACCTTCCCCCTTCGGTTGCTCAGCCGTCCATGGCTACGCCCAACTACGCCCCACAGAGGAGAGCGGGTGCTCCCGTGGTGTAATGGACGAGACAGCTTGAATCTACCTGTCTATTCGGGGGGCAGGCCGGTAGGGTGCTCATCGGTGCCAAGTGTGGTTGAGCCCCCAGACGGATGACTACCTTACGGATCGGGTTTAACTCTCCAAACTGCCGATCTTGCTGTACGGACCTGGGTCGGGGGGTGCCGGTGCCCAACGTCTCGACGAGGAGTCGCTGCAAGTGAGCCTGGGAGTCGATGTAACCGGCTTCGAGAAGCGCTGGGTGCAGCGGCTGCAGCAAATACTAGGCGTGATATGATGGAATAGCGCGGTACCGAGACTGGACCTCGAGGGTGTGTTCGTCTTCTGTTGACCTTATCGATATGAGATGATCAAGACCGCCGGCATGAGATGGAAGAGGCTGTTTCGTTCATCTGGATGGACGGACAGAGAGGAAGGAGCACCTTGGTAGGTAGCTCACATGTCTCTTGGTATCTTCAGATAGGTCGTTGCACTGCATTTGAGGACAGAGCATGTGGTGGTATTGTGGCGATCACCTTATCTCTCGATGCCGCTCCGAAAGAGCTGAGGTCGTCTTCACGTCTTCTAGAAGCCGTTCACAATGAACAGGCTTGCCTGCTGGCGTTCGTTAGTTTGATTTCAGGGCTTGATTCACGGCTGTTCTCACAGCTGGCCTCCCCACGTCTGGCCGTTGCAAAAGATAGCATGATGATTGTGGTGATTGTGCCCTCTGTTTCGATGACAAACTGATGAAGAGATGCCAAAGCACATGGAAGATTAGCAGAGTTGGAGAGATGGTCCTGCAGAGCATATCGTGATGTAACCCTGCCAGGGGGCCCGCTATGGCGCGATCGCATTGGTCCAGCAAGCTGCAACAACAGAAGCTCGACAAGTTCTGATCAGTGCAGACGAGCGGCAAGGAAGCCGATGGCCTCGGGAGTGGCGGCCATGAGAGTGGGGTGTCTGGGGAAGGGTGAATGGGACTTGGAGGTGACTGTCATCTACCGATAGGTCCAGTCATGTTCGCGTGCGCGAGACCGATGTTTTGTTGCACCAGCTGGGCAGGTGGTATCGAGAAACTGAGGTCATTGCTGACTAGTCAATTTTCAGAACAATGTCTTGGCCATTCGAGGATTCTTTGAACCTCCGAGGTTGTTTTGGTTAGTAGGTAGTTAACGAGGACTAGGGTTCTCCTCAGCGTCAAGCTCGCAGTGTGTTGGTCTGTCCCAGTCGCTGCGTTCTGACATTCCAACTCCCGAACTGCGGGTGTTTTGTGTAAATTGACGAAACGCAAAACAACCGACGTTGCTTAGCATTCGCTTCTGGGTTGGGGGCTGGGTCATGCTTCTGGTTGGAGGTTTTCCTCCTGGCTGTCCCTTGAACCCGCCCACGAGACACACCTCATGCAGCCACATCAACGGCATCTCAGACAGCGCCCAGCGACCGCAGCGTGCAGCAAGATGGAGGGGCAAGGGAGAGGGGGGAGTGTGGGGTGCTGGACGACTTGGCAGCCGGTGAACATGTGCTAACCCACTCTCACTCCGCCAACCATCACCCATGACACCATCGCAGTCGACATGGATCATTGCCGGCCCTTATCGTGCTCGCCTTCCATATCGGGTAACTGCCAAGCTCCGTTCACCTGTACCCTGTTCTCAGTTTGTCTGTCGTCCGAATGCGACTCGTCTCGCTGCCTTACAATTTCCGAGAGAGAATGAGGGGATTCCATCAAGGTGTCTTGACTGAATTACCAGCTCTTAGTGATCTGCGTCCATGCCTCCCAACCGCCGCTGTTCAACTTCCGCATTCAGTACCGCTATCCGATGTTGTGATACCTCCGACCCTACATTGCACGCATTACGGACATAACAGGTAAGACCGCATCATTACACAGCAACAATGTTGATGGAGTGGCTTCTCGATAGTTGACCAGCAGGTAACCTGCAGGTTACACACACCATCGGTCTCGACCCAAGCCACTTCCTCTGAATGCCATCCCGCCGCGATTTGTGAACAACCTAGGCCCGGCCTCGCCTGGCAGCTTCCTGTTGCAGTTGCAGATGACATCACCCTTTGATACCTCGAAACAATATTGGGTCTTTTGTAAGCTCCCGTGTGGGGGTTGGCCGACTTGTACACAACCTGCTTGAATACCTAGATCACATAACAACTCACGCAGGTCATGTCAAAATCAGGAGTAAAGATAGGTCCAGAGTGATGTATCCAGGTGACTTTGATCTGAAAATATACATCAAGAGAAGAAAATACCTCAACTCACGCTGCAGACTGTAAGGTACCTTGTTACTGCTACTGTCCAAAGGTCACGGTACCAGCACTGACATCTGTGGCTGCTAATATCGGTAAGGCTGCCTGCAGGGTGAAATTCTAACCCCCGTTCTACCAAGCTGTGATTACAGAAGTAGCACTGTGTCCGCGCTAGCCACGGCTCTCTGTCTGGATGTAGAAGCTAGAATAGTTAGGTATGCAACGGGGCAAGCTACCTATGTCGAGACTGCATGGCACCTTATCCAACCTCTATCTAAGCCTTGGTCCAAACGAAGGGCTCTTGGTCTAGGCATTTCCCTCAATCCAACCAAGCTGACTAGTGCCCTTGGTACCTAGGTAGGATGCCTCCCTTGGATGTGGATCGACAAAACGTACTGATGGCAAGAACCAGACTCATCACCCTAGGCTATATGGCAGACGAGGTACATGACGAAAACTGAAATCAGATCTAACAGAGAACCATTAGAGGAACAGGTCCCTCCACAACTGACATCTTTATACGGATTGCGGTTAACATATCATAGCATTGAGCCAAGGTTGTTCTGTACTGGATAAAGTATACGACAATGGCACAAGTAAAGACTTTCCCCAACATTTCAGCCATTCATGCGTGCATTATGGTGCGAAGAAAAAAAGAAGGCCTTGCGCTATTAGTATCATATCATTCATCACAATACCTAGGGCAGTTAGCTTGAAACTTCCGGCTAGGCACGACTGGTTGCATACCTCTACTTACCTACCTTATATGACAAGTTGTGGTATGACCCGGCTTTAAGCCGAAGTAAAAAGAGAAGACTTAGCAAAGCGTTACCCCAAGTAGCTAGGTAACGGCCGGAGGAAAGAAGTCACGTATGTGGGCTTGGAAAGACTTAGCAATTAGGTACCTAGGTTGGCCCCACAACAAAAGCAAAGGCCGGATAATGGAGGCAGAAGGCTATATGCCTTTGATCCGATGCATGCGGAGGCGCGCATGCAAGCCCACGTTCCTTGCGTGAGAAGAAATGCATCGGTTTGGATAGAAACGATGACCGAACGACTAAACCTCAGTAAATCAATTTGTCCACTGACAATCTGGAGACAATCAAAACGGCCTCGACACTTCATATTGTTAACTACCTGTAATGTAAGCGTAGAATCTCAAGAAAACATCTAATATAGTGTAGTAGGTAAGGTAGCCAGATACTGCAAGAAAGTGAAAATAAATTATGGAAAAAGAGAAGTATCGAAATGGCGGGATGTTGTTGCAGCCGATGTGGGAGAACCTTTGTAGAGAACGGAGGTAGTCCCGTGATGCCTTCTCGATAGGTACGGTATGTGCCCAAGCCATTGGCTCGTGACCTTATGGATAAAGCGGCCCTTGCGGCAAACCACACTACCTTATATCAAGATCTGAATCGTGGAAACAGGTGTATATATGTGTTGGAAGTATTGTGATATAGTGGCCTGTTTACGGTAGGCCAGACCAAGCGGGTATATAGGTACTCTACTTTATTTCTGCTATATGTACTGCTACTGATTCCCGTGCAAGTTTCTACGTACTATTTAGAATCAGAGCTGAGCACCTCAAGCAACATCGAATGATTGGAAACGGACTGGTAGACCGCATAGAACGATATTATACCTACCTAGTAAGTTATCTGAATATAAGGTATCGAATAGAATCACTTAAACGTTATCTGAGGTACCGATCTTGTTTGAAGGCGCATAACACACTATCTAGATTAAACTTTGGCTATTTTCTTTATCTAAGCCAATTGCTATTCCAATTGCCATACTGTATTGATATGCAGAGTTATAAATTACTCTTGCCTTTTGTGGTTACGCAGGTTGTGTATTTGAGCGACATATTATCGAATAGGTAGGTCTAGTATGCTTTGCACTGCTTCACTCTCAGAACCTCTAGGCTTTAATCTGAGATGTGACAGGTACCAACTTTGCTGGATACACAAGGTGAAATACTGCAATGAACTTACAGAGACCACTCGAAATATACCGAGAATAGGTGGTGTAACAAACTAGGTAAGGTAGGTACGATTTTATGTTTATCTCCAACACCCATTCAACATTAATGTCGTTAGATGAGGAGCTCGTTCAAGGAACTAGGTACCTTAGGTATGAAAAATGCATACTCTACAGCTTGTGCCCTCACCAACTGAAACCTCAAGAAAACCTATAAGATAAGATAGGTACCCAATTTAATACTTGCAGGTAATGCTTAGAAACAGGCGTTTCTTCTAAGTTCCCATACCAGGTAAGGTAAGGTAGGTAGTTGGAATTTTGTTTGTGAAGCCATTCGCAAATAAGCGCGTGATTGTGATTCGAGGACAGCCCAAGCCCACCACCCCTGGATTTGGCAGCTTGGCATCATCACATTGCAGCCAACAGGAAATGTCTCCACCAATCAGGAACCGGAGACATCATCACGCCGTGCATTTTTGGATCTCGTTCCAATCAGATGGGATCGAGCTATCCGCTCAGGAGCGCTTGTGCCCAATTTTGGCACACCTCCCTTGTCCAGGTTCTCCTCCAGGATAATTCTCTACCTCAGGTACTTTGCGTTCGCAGGTTAAGTCAAGCCGAAAGATCTTGAGACGGCGTGATTCGTGCTTTCAGACGTGAAGAATGGGGCAGCATTTGTATAGTACCTTACCTAATCAATATAGCAGCTTCGAAATGTGCGAGATCAAGTCCTCGACAGGCAAGGAAAGCTTTTCAGTACTCAGACGTGACGAATCGCTACCTAGACCAACCCCTGACAACTGCTGTGGTACAAACTAGGTAAAGTTGGGCCATGTAGGACAAGGTCCGAGTCTGTCAGCCCCATGGGAAATTCCCCGCATTCCCACATGGACACCAGCCGTTTGGAACTTGAGCATCAAGTCCCCGAAACTTGTTCGAACTAAGCACACTTTTTTTCAAGTCAATTTCACCTTCACGGAATGACTTCACGGCAGCCAGACCCGCGGAAAACCCCAAAAGGGTCATTTTCCCGGCTCGAATCCGAATCTCCACAAACTGAATCACGGACAACCAGCGCAGCAACAACAAGAATTGGACACAGCGCTCGGGTATCCAGAGTCAGCGTCATTCCGGAGCAAGGACTTGATCTCTTTCCTGGTCGAACACCTCAGGACGGCCAATCCCACAGTCGCATTCTGCAACCTTCGCGCTACGACGAGCTTGCCACTCCCAGCTCTACGATTGCTGAGTTTGGGGATAAAGCAGCTAGGTCTGTTGTTCCCTCAGCGACCGAATTGGTCGACCACATCCACCGGTCCTGGAGCAATTCACGCGAGGGCTTTCGCTCCGTAAGCAAATCCCGTTCTAGGAGCATTTCAAGTCGGGAGCCTCGCGAGCCAAGATCTAGACGTGAAGAGAGGAAAGACCGCGGTCGAAACACAAGTATTGCATCCATAGTGCCAGCAGAAGAGCGGTCGGAAACCAGCACCCCGAAGCAAAGTCGTCATGGCCGCAGTCGAGGACCAAGAGAACGAAGCATCTCAGCCGATAAGGCGATGCTTACGGACGAGAAGGTGAACCGGTTTCTCCACTCCATGAAGCACCACCAACCACCAACCATCCTTCAGGCCTCTCAGACAGAGCAGACAGGAGCATTCGAAAAGCAAACTGAGATAGATAATATCAAGAACCTCACGGCTGAGAACAAAGGCCTCTATCAACGTGTTGCGGCGCTTCAGCTCACTGAGCGTGAGCTGTTGGCCGAAAACCAGAAGTTGATACGACAGGTCGCTGCGCTGAATCATCAACTCGTAGTGGCGGTAGAGGAATTGGAAACAGCGAAGCAGCAGCAAGACGCCCACAATCATCATTGGCACAAAGTATTCACTGAAAAGGAAGATCAGCACCAAAAACGCATCCACGAAATTGGCGCGCAGTTGATTGACCTTTCCAGCACCCACCCGGATCCCAAAAGGTTTAAACCTTTGGTGTCAGATGAAGAGATAGCAATTTGGTTCATGGATCAAGATGCCGCATGGAGAGCGTGGGCTAGAGCTTACGGCCACCAAGACCCCAATCGGTTGGTTGATGGGTTGCATCCAGCCCAACTGAGGGAACTTTGTGAGGAGGTTAGAGGTTTCGTGCAACTGACGAATGTTGAGAAACTGCCGGCTGCCATCTTGCATGGGGGAAAAGAGGCCACCCATACGCTTTTACAAGCAATGTTGGCGAACTTTTTCTGTACTGAGATCTTGGGAAACCCATATTGGGTGTTCACAGCAGCATCAGTGGGTACACTGGAAAGCCCAAGTGTTAGCTTACCGCACAAGGCTTGGGGACTGAGGGTAAACATGAATATGTTCGGCACCGGTGGAAATGATGTCGCTGGTAGCAGAGGAAGTGTAAGCAGCCTGGAACGCAGCTCCGCCTGCCACGTTCCCAAGAGCTCACGTCTTCCCCCGGCACTGGACACATCAATACCAAGCTCAATGTTGGGATTACCACTCAAGAACGAAATGGAGAGATTGCAGTTCATGCTATTAGACGGTACGTTGTCATTTCCCACCTCGCAAACACTATTGCCTCTCTGTGACCGACCACTAACGACGTGAGATTCGAAGCCCAAGACAACTCATCTGCTGGTCAACATGGTCACTGGCGAGCTCACATGATGCGCCTTTTTGCGACAGGAGGTATGTCTATGCCACCAGCTCATCCGTCCGCGGCATCCTCGATATCGCCATCTCGGCAAACACTCATTGACGCACGATTGAATTACGCCCGGAAACTCCGTGAAATGTTCTTGGGGGGCGCGGCTCGTTTCTTGTTGCATGACCAAGATGCACCAGGCATCGAACGTCTCGAGCGAGTGCTGACCGAGATGATTGACGACGCACTGCGATTTTCGTGTAAACTCTGGAGTCGCACCTGGGGAGTTGGTATAAGGGGCTGGAGAGATCTGTCCGAGCTCAAGGGTGGCTTCAAAACAGGCATGAAAACAGTAGGCATATGCCAAGCCCAGGACAACACTTATTATGGGCCAGAAGATCCTAGTTCTGAGAACGATAAACAGGCCAGTGATGGAAATGAGGGGAGACCGGTCATTATGGTGGTGCAACCTGCTATTGAGGCTGTTGCTGGCTTTGGTGATGACGAGAGACGATCGCTGGTATGGTTGAGAGCAAGAGTGATGGTGGCTGCACCGGTTGAGGAACCAGTGCCTGGGAGCGGTGCAAGTGATGCCGACTTTGCGCCATCTCCAGTGGAGCTGAGAGATGAAACAGTCTTTCAGAAGAGGGACTTGGTTGAGGAGGGTCGAGGGGACAATTCCAGGACCAACACGCCAAAGGTTGGTGTTATCTTGCCTGCATGCTCATACGTGGGACACCCAGCCAGGACTAAAATAGCAGAGGAAGCTTAGGTAGATAGAGCTGACTGTCAGCAAGTTGTAATGTAGTCTGCGTTCAGCAGGTACGATATGACGGTTTTGCGCTTCATAGACAAACGTAGTGACTTACATTTTGAGCCAGTAGCAGACCCGGTTCTCTGGGTACCTGAAGTCAACCCCGGAGCCCCTGACAGTCTCTTGAGGCCCTGTCGTCCATATGTGAAGCCTAGGTAGGTAGGTCCCTGTCTACAGCACCTTGGCTAGGTAGCTTGAGATCTCAACGGCATCCTCTCGTCTTGGCGTGTTAGGTACCTTGCCTAGGTAGGTATCCATGTTATCGGCAAGTATCTCAGGTACTTTACCTGGGCCAGCAGCCGGTTGGGTTCAGGTCAAAGATATTTCCGCGGCCGTTCTGTGGTGCTGACTGCCTGGAAAACTCGACATTCGATCACTCGCCACTGATAAGAGATAGATAACAGAGCATTGTCCGGAGATGCAAGACTCATGCCCTCGCGATAAGGACATGCAGCCGGTCGGATTGCGGATCCGGCTGTTAGGAATGTCGTTCCTGATCCCGAACACAGAAAGGGTTCATAGACAAGACACATTCGGCAGATCCCGCGGAGATGGAGCCATAATCTCTAGTGCCGACAGCTACCTTAGGCTTTGCTTCCAAGAAAGATTCTGGACCCAAGTCCACCGAATTATATCAGATCAACGATGCTCCCCAGCAACACTTTATCTTTGCCAAGGCCCGTTGTTGTATTCGACCAATGGCCATTTCCTGAACACCCCCTGGCACGAAAAGAGATAAGCTACCCTACTTTGGTACCAAACTTGTCTGGGCTTGCCCAGGAACGGGATAGATAAGGCTGACCTTGTTCCGCCGCCATCTCGGCGTGGGACGACGGGTACAGAACCTTCACAACGACGAAGAACGGTGGAGTTGTTTGTTATCTTTCTATCTGAGATGGAATTACCGGAGATCTGTGAGGCAGAAACACGCCCGCAAGATCTCTCCTTCGCAGCATATATGATTCTAGAGGTACTTGGGTCATCATGCCTTTACCTCATAGTTGGGAGCATCTCACCCTGGTCTTCAGCTCCGATCCTACCTTACCTCTAGACTTCAGCACCGTGACCTACAACCTCAACAAACCGCACAACACAGCATAACACTATTGCTGAGCAGAAGGGCTTCAAGACTTGACATTCCTAGCTAGGGACTTGGGCCTCTCGACGACAACCATGGGCTTCAAAGTCTCCTCCCTATGGGAACGGCCGGTGCTCAATCCTGTCAACAAGAAAGCTCGCAGTGTTCCCATGCTGAACCCTATTGATCCCCATGGGCGTGTGTTCTTTTTTTAATGGATGGGCTTCATGATCGCCTTTTGGGCGTGGTACACCTTTCCGCCTCTGGTTTGTTGACCCCTTTTGAAGATTGCTTTATTTGAGCTGCCCAAGACTGACAACACGCATAGTTAACTGTCACCATTAGACAAGACCTGAATCTCACCAAGGAACAGGTCGCCAACTCCAACATCATTTCACTAGTCGCTACGCTGGCAGTACGCTTCATCGCCGGCCCACTGTGCGACCAAATTGGCTCACGGCGAGTCTTCAGCTTGGTTCTGCTGGCAGGAAGCATCCCAATTGGCTTAGCCCCGTTGATTAAGGACGCGACTGGTCTCTACATAATCCGATTCTTTATCGGAATTCTTGGAGGTTCTTTTGTGCCTTGCCAAGTATGGTGCACTGGATGGTTTGACAAGAATGTCGTGGGGACGGCCAACGCATTGAGCGGAGGGTGGGGGAATGCTGGAGGTGGCATCACATATTTCATCATGCCAGCTGTCTATGACTCCTTGAAACATCGGTGGGGGCAAAGTTCGGGTTAGGCTTGGAGGATCACCTTTGTAGTGCCCATGGTCTGTCTGATCATCTGCGGAATGGGATTGCTGTTGTTGTGTGATGATACACCGATGGGAAAGTGGTATGTGAATCGTTCATTTTGTCAGTGAAGACTATTTACCTATGGGCGCTGACAGTTGCCTAGGGACGACCGCCACCTTCATGTTCAGGAAAACCTCCAGCAACATGGCCTGCCGGGTGAGATTGTGGCAGTGACGGGGACCGTTACCAGCCAGCCCCCGACCTTTTCTGCATCTCCCTCTAGCGACGAGGAAAAGGGCGACAAGCTGTCTTCGTCTGAGAGGAACAGTACTTCAGCTTTTGACAATGAAGCGTCATTGTCAAAAACCGAGGCTATCGAAACCGCGCAAGGTGAAACCATTGCTAAGCCCACTGCCAAGGAGGCACTTGCTGTGTGCTGCAGTCTTCACGGTCTCTTTCATGTCGCGACCTATGCGTGCAGTTTCGGTGGAGAGCTCGCTATCGACTCCATCCTCGCATCATATTACCTCAAGAACTTCCCTTCTTTGGGGCAAACAAATGCGTCAAACCTCACCGCCATCTTTGGCTTTCTTAACTTTATTACTCGGCCACTCGGTGGAGTTATGGGCGATTTACTTTATAATTACTGCGGTAAAAGTCTTTGGTTGAAGAAGATTTGGATTCATGTTTGCGGACTACTGACAGGCGCATTACTCACCGTCATCGGTATGCTGGACTCTCATCATTTGCCCACTATGGTTGGCTTGATCGTCGTCATGGCTGTCTTCCACGAAGCCGGCAATGGAGCGAACTTTGCGCTCGTACCGCATGTTTATCCCTATGCCAACGGCATCTTGTCTGGACTCACTGGAGCGGGTGGCAACCTTGGAGGCGTTGTGTTTGCGGTCATTTTCCGTTTCATGGACGGCGGTACAAACTATGCAAAGGCGTTTTGGGTAATCGGGGTATGCCATATCATGCTTAATCTAGCTGTCTGCTGGATTCCTTGTCACACGGCAAAGGACCAACAGGCCACAGCTCGGGTCAACAGCCACCGACCTGCACGTTGTGAGCCAACCGATGGAAGTGAAGCAGTCAATCAGAGGCATGGCGGGTATCAAAGGAATCCTACTGGCTCAGCGATATATTGAAGGACTTGGCAGAGGCCTGAGGCAAGGAGGGCACGGACCACTTGACGGAAGATAAATACGCGTTTAGGATCACTGTATTATTCCAAGTCTTCTTCTTCTTTCTTCATCATGGACTTCAAGGCCATTGAAGATTATTACTGAATTAAACTACTGTTCCAAGCCCTGAATATCAGCCCTTGTTATATATAATCTTCAAACATTGAAAGTTCGACACACTGTAAATACCTATTACCAATCATCATTCACCTTACCCCTCATTTACTTCTTTGTTATTAATATCCGACGCGTCATCACCAGCCCCCTCAGACATCGTTGAAGGCCTAGTTACTCTACCCTGTAATCCTTAGGTTGATATCGACGAAGACTCCAACTACACCACTGGAGAGTATTCATTCCAAGGCTCTCCACAGTCCAGGCCTACCATCCCAGGCTACGCAGCGCGTCTTCCTCTATCAGCATTACCCTTTACCGTATCGCCTACATACGCGACCGCTCGCAACCATCGTAACGATCTATCTATCTCGTCATACAACATATCTAAGCCCCAGCACCGACATACCACCTCGGTCGAACCTATTCAGGTCAACGACCATATAAAGCTCACCCTCTATACACCTCAGGATTTCGAAGTTATCATAAGTAACCCCTCCGACATCCAGCCTTCGCCTAGTACCGTTCTTAATCCGGCACCCTAGGTTATTAAACTTTATCGCCGCATAAATAAAGCCTACGAAGGTATTTGCTAGCTCGCTCAATAATAAAATAAGGACCGCATCGCTCATTAGAAGCTCGAGCACCTTAAACTCCAGTACAAATATATCCGCGAGTAATATACCGTTTACGTAGGTATAGTTAAGCTGGGAGTTTAGGTCTCCGAATAATAGGTCCGGTACTTCCGTTAATAGATCGAGAACGTAAGCGCTACTTTTATAAACCAGATCTAAAGAGCTATTATGTGACGAACCCCTGTACAGAACCTCTGAAAGGGATACTCGGTTGAAGGCAACTTCTGACAATTGGTTCGGTGCAGCTAAACAGTGCACAACAAGATGTCTCAATGTAAACACAAGATACCGTGAATACAAGCTGTGATTGCATATTACGGAACTATCTACCAGCTATCTAGTTCCTCCGTATATATAGACCTTCTCCCAGTCGTGCTCACTCTGCTCAGTGCCCTGAGCATACTGAGCATTCTGCTTCCTCTGCTCAGTGCCCTGAGCACACTAATCAACGTTCCTTACTGTGATTGGCTCTCTTAAGCGTCCTCCCGATTAGTCCCTACTTCCCGTAGTTCTACAACCAATCGTTATCGTCGTCTATATACCAGGGTTATAACACGATGCTCCCCCTTTTAGGCCGACGTTCCGATGGCCTAGTTCCTTTTATTTCTTTCTAATAATAACTTCCACCTTAAGTAGGTTTCTCCTTCCAATTACTATTCTTTCGTAATATCTAACCGCGTTAAGAAATCCACGCCGAAAGGCCTTTCCAGTACCCTTCGCCGTCAAAATCTTACAACCGCTGCTTCTATCTTTGGTGACGAAATGCTTCGTTATTCTACTTATAAAGCCCTTAACCTCTCCGATTACTGCGCTTTCGAACGCTCCTCTAAATACAACTATTATATAAGTATTGGTCGCTCCGACTACGATGTCCTAGGTCTTACCCCCGCTTTAATAGCCTCCCTTCGTCGTTAGAAAGAGAAATTAGATACCGAAGAGTAAAAGGCTCGTATAACTATACTATAAGTGGCTTCGAAGCTCTCGCGAGTGGACACTTAGCGTCGCGCCTTAACTACCAAATTCCGTCGCATCGCGGTCCGCGAGGAGCGGTTAATTGAAGATCTGGAGCGGGAGGAAGTATAACCTTCCTCTACCGCTAATCTTCTCCTCTCTCCTTCCCTCGATTGGGCCCGCGTAGTGCTAAACTAGCCTAGCTAGGACCTCCCGGACGACCTATCCTTCGACCTTCCGTCTAGCCCCGACCTTTTCCTAAAGCTAGTCGCTGGCTCCTCCCGGAGCTCCCTACCTTAGGCCGCTCCGGGCTCTTCCGACGGAAGCCCTCTAGTCTTTTAAGGTAATTAAGGTATATAGGGTTAATTATAGTCCGACCCTTAGATATTTACTAACCTTATAATATAATGTATAATACGTCGACTACTACGTCGGAGGTATAGGTTCGACTTCTGTCGAGGTTATCTGTACTCTAGGTTTAAGAAGACCTTTTCTAACCCTAAGGTACGATCTTTTTATTTAAGTCGGTTTAGGTATTACCGGTAGAATTCTTTTAATTTATCGGGGTAGTTTAGATTTATCGATAGTTCCTATAAATTATCTATAGCCGGGTAATTTAATTAACTAATTAAATACTTTATTTAACCCTTATTAATCTATAAATTTAATATTTTTTTTATATTATATTTTTTTTCTTTATTTTCCGCTATCTTTTAGGTATCGATTTTACTTATTAGTAATATAGGCTTTAAAAGTAAGATATAAAAGGTATGTAATTTTAGGCGTATTATACTAGGTAGCTTTAGCTCGTATACCGTCTTTAAGATCTTCTTTTTAACTTTAAACGGGCTTACCCTCCTATAGTCTAACTTTTTACTAAGTCTTTTGGTGCGTAAATTTTATATTAATAAAAATACTTTATCCCTCCTTTTTAAGCGAGGTCCTTCGAGTCGTTTGATGTTGTAGTATTTGCGTATACGTTCTCGGACGAATTCGAGTTCTTCTTTGAGTTTAGCGTGTAATATATGTAGCTTCCCTGCTTTTACTACCGCCTTAGGCACCCTTGCCTTTGGTCCCTACTGTAGGTTTAGTTTGAATCTGTAGTTTGCGAAAAATAGTATAACTTTTGTTGTTTCTATAGGTACTGTATTATATGTAAGCTGTACTATTAGTAAGAGTTTAACTTAGTTATTTTATTTGAAATTAATATAGTTCCGAAGGTATTATTCTATAATCTAGTTAAGCCTTTCCGTTTAGCCGTCTGTTTATAGGTAGTATATTAACGACGCTTTACTTTTTACTTTTATTTATTTTATTAAAGTCTTTTAAAACTTCGATATAAATTTAATATTATAATCCGTAATAAACTCCTTTAGCTATATATATATTACCGTAATACTTCGAAATACTATATTTACCAACTATTCCGCCGTCTAGGTCTCCTTATAAAGTAAGAAATATACTTATTTAATAAGCTTATCGACTATTATTAAAATACTATTATATTTAACGCCTATAGCCGGATCCTTAGATATTAATAATTTAATAATAAAGTCTATTAATACCGAACTTTATAATTACTTTACTACTAATAATGGCTTTAGGAACCTATACGGCTTATGCCTCTTTACTCTCGTTTTTCTATAAAAGTTATACTTTTAAAGTATCTCTTTTATATCTTTTCTTAATCCTAGCTAATTAAAATACTATTTAACTTTTTCCGTTATTTTAATTACTCCTATATATCCTCCGAACTTCGCTTTATAGATCTTCTAAATTAGTGTTTTCCGTTATTCCGGGTTAATATAGGCCCTATTATTATACTAAAGCCGGTAACGGTTATCCTTTTAAATCCCTAATAATTTTAATTTAGCCTATCGCTCTTAATCGTTACCGTTAATATTACTTTAGTACTTATAGGTAGTAGATTCTTTTCGGTATACTATATAATACTCGGCCTACTACTAAAGTAAATACTTTAGTATATTTTTTACTATTTTCTATAGTAAGGGTAGTAACTCCTCCGCTATTTTCTCCTTATAGTAGTCCGCCCTTCTACTTAAAGCGTTTACTTTCGCGTTTTCGGATCCCTTTTTATAATGGATCTAAAAATTAAATTTAGATAAGAATTCTGACTACCTACTTTACTGTATATTGAGGACTTTGGTAGTAGTGAAATACTTTAAGTTCTTGTAATCCGTGTAGATCTGGACTTTGTAGTTAGTACCGCTAAGGTATAGTCTTTACTTTTCGAAGGCTTTAATAATAGTAAGTAGTTTTTTATTGTAGATAGGGTAATTCTTATATAGTCCCTCTAGCTTCTTCGAAAAGAATACTACTAGGTATAATTTCCTATCTTTATTTCACTATCCTAGTTACCCTCCGATAGTATAATCGGAAGTATCTATTTCGATTTTAAAAGGTCGGCTTAAGTTAAGAAGTTTAAGTACTGGATCTATTATAATAGTACTTTTAATAATTTAAAAAGCCTCCTTTTACTTTTTTTTTTACTTAAATTTAACATCCTTCTTAGTTAAGTCGTTTAATAGTTTTATTATAGCGTTATAGTTTTATATAAATATTCGGTAAAAGTTCGTAAAACCTAGAAACTCTCGAACCTTAATCTTTAACTATTTTACTATTTCTACTTATAGTTTTAGTTAATCCTTAACTACTATAATTTTCCCTAGCTCTATTTACACTTCTCCCGGTAAAATTAAATAGTTTAGGTAAACCGTTTCCTATATATAGAACTCGCTTTTATCTTTATTAATTAATAGTTTTGTTTTATATAGTACGTTTAAGATCTTTTTAATATACTACTTATATTCTTCTAAAGTATATAAGTAAATAAGAATATCGTTAAGGTAATAAACTATTATTTTATTAAGATATTAGCGAATTATATAATTAATAAGGGCCTAGAAAGTCGCTAGTGTATTTATAAGTTTAAACGGTATAATAAGATACTCGAAGTGCCCGTAAGGCGTACGAAAAGCTATCTTCTATTCGTCTCCCTCCTTAATTCGTATATATATATACCCAACTAGTATATTAAGTTTGGTGAACTATTATACCCCTAATAGTTAACTCCGTAACTACGAAATTAATAATAGTAGATAACCGTTCTTTATTATCTTTTAATTTAGCTATCGATAATCTATATATAGTTGTAGACTTTTATCTTTCTTCGGTACGAAGAAAATAGGATATTTAGCCAGCGATATAGATACTTTAATATATCCTTTTTTAATATTCTTATTTAAATATTTCTATAACTCCTTACTTTATTTATCGTTAGTATAGTAAACCTAAAAAAGCTTAAACTTTACTCCTTCTTTAAGTTTAATCTTATAGTCCTATAGTCCCCTTTCTAGTAGACCTTAAAGGTATTTTACTATAAATATTAGGTATCCCTAATACTCTACCGGCACCTTCATTTTATTACCTTTCTTTATATTATTATAATAGGCGTATTTATCCTTTATTATTATTGTAATTTCCACTAACGTAATTATTTTTATTAACCTTACTTCTTCGATTTTACTGCTTATATCGATTAAGTATACTAATACTTCTTATATCTTTTACGGTGGTGCCGTAAAGGGTACTTATTCTACACTTTACTCCTACCGTACCCCTGATCTCCTACCGTTAGTTAAATACTCCCGATATTCCCTCGGTCGTAGGTGGCTACCGTCCTTCTAATCGATATCTAAATTATAGTCTTCGTACTATAGTTACCCTAGAATTATATCTTTTTCTAGCCCTATATCTATAATATCGAAAATTACTATCGTTATTTTTCCTAATATTATAATATTTAGTAGTAACGTCTCTTTAGCTACTAACTATATAGGGAAGGGTCCTTTTATAATAACCTCTTCCTCCTTTCTTTTTTACGGAACTCGGGTTTATTATATAAACTTTAGTAAAATTAAGTCCGCTTTTACTCTACTATTTACAAGTACCTATATTTAAAAACCCTTTTAACGCACTACTATTTATAATCTCTTATTTTTTATATCCCTCCTTTATATAATAGCGACCTCGTTAGTACTTCGTTCGTAGTCCTTTAGAGATTTACGGCCTTTACGAAAGGTTGTAGTTCTTTTTCCGATTATTATTAAGCCTCTAGAGTGTCCTCCTTTTTTAAATTATTTAGTAGTTCGAAATCGGCTAACTATTATCGTTAGATCTTCTTTTATTTCCTAAAACCTTTCTAAGTCTCTTTCTTATTATATACTTTACTTCCTTTAATACTAACCTTGTAATACTTTTAAGCCTTTATTTATAGGTAAAGAGCGTAATCCGGGCTCTTATACTATACTAAATTATATCCTTTATTAATAGTATCCTTTTTATAGCTTATTATCTACTTGAAGTAGTACCTCGCGTACTTAGGCGTAAACTATATAACTTAAAATCCCTCCTTTAATTTAATTGGATTTCCTTATCTTTATAGGAAATAATCGTTTAACTCTTTTTATAATCGCCTTTACCTAGTTATAATCTTTATAATAGGTTTAGGATATCCGTCCTTTCCCGTCTACTTTACTAGTTAATATCTTTAGAAAGCTTTACTTTAGTAGTGCTCTATATAACCGTATATAATATATTAAAACTAAGGTATTCTCCTATACTCTAAATATTTAGGATATAATTATACTATATCTTTATTATATAGTTCGTACTATTTATAGCGAAGTCTTTATCTAGGTATTTAAAAGAGCCCTATATTAACGACTTTTTTAGTCTCCTAAAATTCCTTCTACTTTAGTTCTTTAAATTCGAACTTACCCGCTTTATAAGCCAGTTGTATTAGCTTATTATAATACTATTTAAACTTAGTCTCCGGAACGATCTATCGTTCGCTACCTTACTAGGGCTATACGAACGGCTAGTTATAGGTCGTAACTTGCGTTATCCTACCCTCGAGGTTATAATAGTATTATTTAATTACTTTTTACTAGTTCCGAAGTTCTTCTACCTTTTCCTCGAACCTTCGTATTTATTATTCGGCCTCTAGGGTTCCTTTTATAGTACTTACGATAAAACCTTACTTAAGTCGCTGTAGGGTTTTTTTAGAGGGTTCCGGAACTATACTTTCCTCTAGCCTTAAAGTTCCTTTAACCGGTAATTCTTATCCTATAACGCGGTCTTCCCCTTCGGAATCGACTATTAGTTCTCCTTCCTAGGCTTCGTACTTGAAATCGCTGTCGGTATAGTTATTAACTAAGTCCCGGAAATCCTCGCTAGAGTATTTAGCGTTAGAAATCTTAATTACCCGCGGTATCTTAACGACCGCCGCCGTTTCTTTTTCCTTTTAATAGAGCTGCTTAAGTGCCCGGCAGTCTCTTTTGAAATAACCTATCTTTCCGTAGTTAAAGTATTTAACGTCGTTCTTCCCTTTAAACCGCCTCTGCACTGCGTCCACCTCTATAGGCCCTACGTACGTAGTTCCTAAGACGTAAGTCCTATAAGGCCTTCTTTTTCTTTTATTGTTAGGGCGATAAGGTCCTTGTATACGCGTACCTTTGCGCTCTTTACGGCGCTAGTATTGCCGATTATCGATGTGGACCGTTATTGCGATGTACTCGTCGATAGTTTCCGGCCGTTTTTATCGGTATAGTTTATCCTTAACTTCTTCCTTAAGCCCGTTGTAAAATAACTATATTAATTCTTCGTTATTAATCTCGCTGCGTAGTACGTCCGTCCTGAATACTGCAGTATAGTCGGTAGTAAACCTAGTCTGCTTAAGGTTAGTTAGTCGCTTCTAAGTACGCCTACCTTCGTTGTACTCTCCGAATACCTCTTTAATCTTCTCTTCGAAGCCTTTATACGACTTGAAATACTTCTTAATAACCTCCTCCCTCTCGTCGTATTTATTGTCGAAATAATCTCCTAAGATTGGCTCGAACTAGGTAAGTGCTTTGTCTTTAAGCCTGGACGCAGTGTATACGACCTTGGCTTCTTTATCCGGGAAGCGAGAAGGGTAATACCGAAAATAAGCTTTAAACTAGATTAAAAATCCTTCTAGGTCTCCTTTTATACCTCCGTAGTGGTCGGGTGCCTCGAGCTTAGCGCGTCCCTCTTCCTTACGTAAGGTACCGATCTCCTGGTAGAGTATAGCGTTCTTCTGCGTAAGAGTATCGTAGGAGAGGCGCGACTTATTTTTAAGCTCCTAAATACGGGTAAGGAACTGGTCGATAGTAGGTTAGGTTAAAGTCCCCCCCTGGGTATTAGTATTTCCGGCTATAGCGTTAACTTAGCGCCTTTAACTTATCCGATAATAGAGTTAAAGTAAGTATATAACGTGTGACGAACCCCTATATAGAACCTCTGAAAGGGATATTCGGTTGACGGTAACTTCTAATAATTGGTTCGGTACAGCTAAATAGTATATAACAAGATATTTCAATGTAAATACAAAATACCGTAAATATAAGCTATAATTGCATACTACGGAACTATCTATTAGCTATCTAGTTCCTCCGTATATATAGACCTTCTCCTAGTCGTGCTTACTCTGCTTAGTGCCCTGAGTATACTGAGTATTTTACTTCCTCTGCTCAGTGCCCTGAGTACACTGATCAACGTTCCTCACTGTGATTAGCTCTCTTAGGCGTCCTCCCGATTGGTCCCTGCTTCCCGTAGTTCCACAACCAATCGTTATCGTCGTCCATATACCAGGGTTGTGACATATTACCGTTATCACTTAAGATAAACGCTAACGTAAGTAAACTATTAAGTAATTACGTAAGTCCGCCAATCACTACCACTCTACTTTAATAACCCTCGAAAAGAAGGTCGAAAACTAAAAGAAGTTTAATAATCAAGTCGAAAATTAGGCCGGTAAATATAACCGTAATATTAATAGGCTCTTAGCAAAAGAGTTTATCGATCCTTTAACCCTTAACGAATACGGACGGCATATAATAGAGTAAGTTAAGAGGTTTATAGTAAATACTCTTAATAAATTCCGTATTTAAATAAAGTAGAACCCTAACGCTGATATTAACTCTATTTAACATAGCCTCGGACAATAAACATCGATATAACTATCGCACCCTCCCACTATTATCCCCTCCAAAATATCATCTTTAACTCGACGTATCCGAGATCGCTTAACCTCTTAAGTACTCCAGGATACTTAAGTACGTCGTACGTTCCGCCAAACTTATATCCAATTCGAGTTTTCTCGGGCCGGCCCTATATATATAATACCTACTCCCAGCGAAAACAGTAGAAGAAACCTCCCTTTACGCTAGTTCTATATTATTATTAAAAAACTACCCTCCGATCCCGATAATTCAGATTCGGAGGACCCCGATTACGATCGACCTAAACATTAATATTCCGGTAGTAGAGTAGGAGGAGGACTACTAAGAGGACCCCTAGTTCTATATAACCGCCCTCGATTACCTAATCCTTCGGGCCGAAACGATTTTACTTAGCTTATTCGCCTCTTTTTCTAAACGCCGGTCTAAATTAATCCGATATATATAGTAAAACCCCCGGCCTATAACAGCAAAGATCTTTTAAAATTCCGTTTTTAATAATTTAAAATAGAAATTTATATAGACTCTTACCCCATTAATTTTTCCAATAACCAAGTTAAAATTAACTAAGTTAGATCACTCCTTACTAAAAAGGCCTAGGTATAATACCAATAGTAAGTTAACTAAGTATAAAGACTCGGCCTCGCAAATATCTAAAGTAACTATATTACCGCTATTAAAAAATATTTCTAAGATACAATTAAAAAGTACCGTAACGCCCATAGGATACAGAAACTTAAGTATTAAAAAAATATTTTACAGTATTTAACCGAGTTTATAGATCTTAACGAGGTAGTTTAATAGTTTAGAACTATATTCTAAAGCTATATTTTAAAAGTACTTTGTGACGAACCCCTGTACAGAACCTCTGAAAGGGATACTCGGTTGAAGGCAACTTCTGACAATTGGTTCGGTGCAGCTAAACAGTGCACAACAAGATGTCTCAATGTAAACACAAGATACCGTGAATACAAGCTGTGATTGCATACTGCGGAACTATCTACAAGCTATCTAGTTCCTCCGTATATATAGACCTAATGCCAAGACCTAGATCATTCTATTGCTCCTCGGATCATGACTGATTCTTAAGGATCATAAGTGATTCCCAGGAATCACTCATGATTCCTTCATGTCCCGGATGATCCACCTCTTATTGGTCTATCCTCCTTTCCTCTGATTGGCTACCATGCCTCCTCTTTCCTATTGGTTGCTCCTTTCGGGTGTCCACATCATATTCGTGACATACTTCCGGATAAAATTATTAAGTTAATTTACTTAAAATAAAAAGGAGTTCCGGAAACGGATAAAGATTTCCTCTATATTATTTAAAAAGCCAGCTATATCTATAAAAACATACTTACTAACCCTAGTATCTCCGTTAATAATTGGACAGGAAAAGATACGTTTACTTTAACCTCGAAACGTTCGAAATCGGGCCTTCCCTATTAAAGTCGCTCCTAATAATCGTTATACCTATCCTTAAAAAGTAACAAAGTACCTACTAAAATATTAAACGTTAAACCCAATCTAAAAGTGTCACAATTAACCCAACGACAGGTCGTACAGTATGTGGGGCGCGGGACGTCCCCAGCCAATCATTAGGGAAATCAGGAGGCAGCCAATCAGGGCTGGCCAGAAGTGCTACGGCACTAAGGCACACGAGCACTCTGCAGGATGCAAGATACTCGGGGTGATCGAAGGCATAGCACGACGAGCACTCTACAGGATGCAATATACTAGGAGTAATCGAGGCCATAGCAGGGTAAGCACTTAGGGGTCCTAAGGTATATATATACGGAGGAACTAGATAGCTTGTAGATAGTTCCGCAGTATACAATCACAGCTTATATTTACAGTATCTTGTATTTACATCGAGATATCTTATTGTATACTATTTAGCTGCACCGAACCAATTGTCAGAAGTTACCTTCAACTGAATATCCCTTTCAGAGGTTCTATACAGGGGTTCGTTATACGTTATATATTCACTTTAACTCTATTATCGGATAAATTGAAAGCACTAAGTTAAACGCTATAGCCGAAAATACTCACACCTAGGAGGGAATCCCTACTTAACCTACTATCGACTAACTCCTTGCTCGTATCCAGGAGCTCGAGGATAAGTCGCGCCTCTCTTATAACGCCCTTACGTAGGAAAATACTATACTCTACTACGAAATTAGTACTTTACGTAAGGAAGGAGATTACGCTAGGCTCGAGGCTCCCGACCGCTACGGAGGGACTAAAGGAGAGCTAAGGGGATTTTTAATCCAGCTTAAGATATACTTTCGGTATTACCTTTCCCATTTCCCGGATAAACTGTCCAAGGTTATATATACTACGTCCAGGCTTAAGGACAAAGTACTTACCTGGTTCGAACCGATCATAAGAGACTTTTTTGATAACTAGTTTAATAAAAGGGAGGCGGTTACTAATAAATGTTTTAAATCGTATAAGGATTTTAAAGAGAAGATTAAAGAGGTATTCGGAGAGTACGATAAAAACAAGCGTACCTAGGAACGACTAGCTAACTTTAAATAAATTAGATTTACTGCTGACTACGCTATAGTATTTAGAATAAACGTATTATATAGCGAGATTAACGACGAAGGGTTAATATAGTTATTTTATAACGGGCTTAAGGAGGAAGTTAAGAACGAGCTATACTAGTAGGAACGGCTAGAGACTATCGACGAATATATTACAATAGCGGTCCCCATCGACAACCGATAGTACCAGTACTATAAGGAGTATAAGGGTATATACGTACAAGGACCCTACTATCTTAACGATAAAAAGAAGAGACGGCCTTACGGGACTCACGTCTCAGGAACTACTTACATAGGACCCATAGAGGTAGACGTAGTTTAGAAGCAGTTTAAAGGGAAGAACGACGTTAAATATTTTAACTATAGGAAGATAGGCTATTTTAAGAGAGATTATTAGGTATCTAAGTAGCTCCGTTGGAAGGAAAGAGAGACGGTAGTAGTCGTTAAGATAATACGGATAGTGGAGATCTCCGGTGTAGAGTATTCCGACGAGGATTTCCGGGATTCGGCGGACGACTATACCGATAACGATTATAGGTATAAAGCTTAAGAAGGAGACTTGATAGTCGATTCCGAGGGAGAAGACCGCGTTATAGGATAAGAACTACTGGTTAGAGGAGCTACGAGGCTGGAGGAGAGTACTGCTCTAGGACCCTCTGAGGAAACCCTACGACGATTAAGACGGTTTTTTACTATAAATATAATCCGCACCTTAGACTTAGATAATGGAGGGACCCTAAGGTAGGCCGAGGAGCGAGTTCGGAGACTCGAGGAAGAGATAGAAAAACTCGGGAACTAACGCGAAGCGATTGAATAATACTACTAGGAGCTTGAAAATAAGGTGGTATAAGCTATAACTAATCGCTAACCGCTTATATAGCTATAGCAAGGTAATAAACGATAGATCGTCCTAAAGATCAAGTTCAGGTAATACCGTAGGAGGCTACTATAGTTAGCTTATAAAGAGGGCAAGTTCGAGTTTAGGGAACTAGATTAGGAGAAGTACTAGGAAAGTAAGGAGATCGCTAATATAAGGCTTTTATAGATGCCTAGATAAGTACCTCGCTATAAATAGTACGAACTATACGATGGAGATACGGCATAATTATATCCTAGATACCCAGAGTATAGGAGGATACCTTAGTTCTAGTATATCATATATAGGTGCGTTAAGCATCACCAGAGCAAGGCTCTCCAAGGACATTGGCTAGTACGGTAATTAGGAGGAAACGGAGATCCTAAGCCCGTTATGAAAATTATAGTTAGGTGGGAACGATAATAGGAAGAGTTAGACGACTATTTCCTATAGAGACAGGAAGACCCAGTTAAATTAGAAAAGGAACTCTAGGTTATACGGTTTATACCTAAGTACGTAAGATACTGCCTCGAGTGGATAACTGGTTAGGGAAAAGACACCGCTAACGAGGAAAAATACAAGTTAGCGTAATATAAAAGCCTAAATTGCGCGTTCTACTTATAAATAAAGGCTAAGAAATACTACGACGTTTAGGCCGAAGCCGAAGCTAGGGCTATGGTAAAGGGGCGGCGGATACGTAATCGAAGGAGGATTCGATAAGGTATAAGAGACGAAAAATAAGAAGAAGCCTAACGATAATAGTTAGTTAATTTCGAACTACTGGATAGTTTAATAAAGGAGGATACTCTGGAGGTATAATAATAGTCGGGAAAAGGGCTACGGCCTTTCGCGGAGGCCGTAAACCTCTAAGGGATTACGAGTAAAGTATTAACGAGGTTGTTATTATATAAAGGAGGGGTATAAAAAATAAGAGGTTGCGAGTAGTAGTGCGTTAGAAGGGTTTTTAAACGCAGGTACTTGTAGATAATGGAGTAGAAGCGGACTTAATTTTACTAAGATTTATATAATAAGCCCGAATTCTATAGAGGAAGAAGGAGGAAGAAGTTATTATAAAAGGACCCTTCCTTATATAATTAGTAACTAAGGAGACGGTACTACTGGATATTATAGTATTAGGGAAAACAACGATAGTGATTTTCGATATTGTAGATATAGGGCTAGAAAAAGATATAATTTTAAGGTAACCGTAGTACGAAAATTATAACCCAGACATTAATTAGAAGGATAGTAGCTACCTACGACCGAAGATATATCGGGAGTATTCGATTAACGATAGGAGATTAGGAGTACGGCGGGAGTAGAGTGCGGGATAAGTACTTTCTACGGTACTACCGTAAGAGATATAAGAGGTATTAATATATTCGATCGATAAAGGTAGTAAAATCGAAGAAGTAGGGTTAGTAAGAATAGTTATATTAGTGGAAATTATGGTAATAATAAAGGATAAATACGTTTATTATAATAATATAAAGAAAGGCGATAAGAAGGAGGTACCGGTGGAATACCGGAGGTATCCGGTATTTACGGTAAAATACCTTTAAGGTCTACTAAAGAAGGGACTATAGGACTATAAAATTAAGCTTAAAAAAGGAGTAAAGCTTAAGCTCTTTTAGGTCTACTATACTAACGATAAGCAAAGTAAAGAATTACGGAAGTACTTAGACGAAAATATTAAGAAAGGATATATTAGGGTATCTATATCGCCGGCTAAATATCCTGTTTTCTTTATACCGAAGAAGGATAGAAGTCCGCGACTATATATAGATTATTAATAACTAAATTAAAAGACGGTAAAGAACGATTACCTACTACTATTAATTTCTCGGCTAAGAAGTTAACTCTTAGGGGTATAATGGTTTACTAGACTTAATATGCCAGTTGGGTACGCGTATATACGAATTAAGGAGGGAGACGAGTGGAAGATAGCCTTTCGTACGCTTTACGGGTATTTCGAGTATCTCGTTATACCGTTTAAGTTTATAAATATACCGGCGACTTTCTAAGCTCTCGTTAATTATATAATTCGCTAATACTTCGATAAAATAGTAGTTTACTACTTTAACGATATTCTTATTTACTTATGTACTTTAAAAGAATATAGATAATATATTAAAGAGATTTTGGACGTACTATATAGAGCCGGACTATTAGTTAATAAGGATAAAAGCGAGTTCTATATATAGAAGACGGTCTACCTAAGGTATCTAATTTCGTTAAGAGAAGTACGAATAAAACTAAGAAAGATCGTAGTAGTTAAGGATTAGCCGAGATTATAAGTAGAAATGGCCGAACGATTAAAGACTAGGGTTCGAGAGTTTTTAGGATTTATAAACTTTTATTGGATATTTATACGGAATTATAATGCTATAGCGAAACTATTAAATAACTTAATTAAGAAAGATGCCGAGTTTAAATGGGAAAAGAAGTAGGAGAAGGCTTTTTAAGCTATTAAAAATGCTATTATAGCGGACCCGGTATTTAAACTCCCCGACCTAAGACGACTTTTCGAGGTTGAGATAGATATTTCCGACTATGCTATTGGAGGGTAGCTAGGGTAACGAGACGAGGATAGGAAATTATACCTAGTAATATTCTTTTCGAAGAAGCTAAAAGGATTACGTAAAAATTACCCTATTTATAATAAGAAGCTACTTATTATTATTAAGGTATTTAAGGAGTAGAGACTATACTTTAATAGTATTAACTATAAAATCCAAGTTTATATTGATTATAAGAACCTAAAGTACTTTACTATTATTAAGGTTCTTAACGCTAAGTAAGGTAGGTAGTTAGAGTTTTTATCCGAGTTTAATTTTTAGATCTATTATAAGAAGGGATCCGAAAACGTAAGAACGGACGTTCTAAGTAGAAGGGCGGACTACTATAAAAAGAAAGTAGAAGAAGAATTACTACCTTTATTATAGGAAATAATAGAAGGTATACTTCGGTACCCGCTCTAATAATAGGCTAAGTATTATATAGTATATCGAGAAGAATTTACTACCTATAAATACTAAGGTAATATCGATAGTAACGATTAAAAACGATAGGCTAAGTTGGAATTATTAGGGATTTAAAAAGATAACCGTTACCGGCTTTAGTATAATAATAGGGCCTACGTCGATCCAGAATAACGGAAGATACTAATTTAGAAGATCTACGAATCGAAGCTCGGAGGATATATAGGAGTAGCTAAAATAATAGAAAAGATTAAATAGCATTTTAATTAGCTAGAAATAAGAAAGGATATGGAAGAGATGTTACGGGAATGTAATCTCTGTAGAAGAACGAGAGTAGAGAGATATAAGCTATACGGGTTTTTGGAACTACTGCCGGTGGTAGAACGACCGTGGAGTTCAGTATCGATGGACTTTACTATTAAACTACTAAAATCCAAAGACATAACTATAGGCGTTAAATACGATAGTATCTTAACGGTAGTCGATAGGCTCACTAAGTGGGTATACTTCTTGCCTTATAGGGAGACCTGGACGGCGGAATAATTAGCGGATATGGTGTTTTGGAACGTTACGGTAATATATATATGGCTAAGGGAATTTATTACGGATCGCGATACTAAGTTTATATCGAAGTTTTGGAAGGCTTTAATGGAGTAAGTAGGAGTAAAAAGTAAGGTATTGTTAATATACTATCCGTAGACGGACGGCTAAACGGAGAGGCTTAATTAAATTGTGGAATAATATTTTCGGAACTATATTAATTTCGAATAAAATAACTAAGTTAAACTTTTACTAGCGGTATAGTTCGTATATAATATAATACCTACGGAGATAACGAAAGTTACGCTATTCTTTACGAACTACGGTTTTAAGGTAGATCTACGGTAAGGACTAGAGGCAAAGGTGCCTAAAGCGGTAATAAAAGTAGGGAAGCTATATATATTATACGCCAAACTTAAGGAGGAACTTAAATTCGTTTAGGAATGTATACGCAAGTACTATAATACTAAGCGGTTTAAGGGACCTCGTTTAAAGAGGGAGGATAAAGTGTTTTTATTAATATGTAATCTTTATACAAAGAGGCTTAATAAAAAGTTGGATTATAGGAGAGTAGGCTTATTTAAAGTTAAAAGGAAGATATCGGAGACGGTATACGAGCTGGAACTACCTAGTACAATGCGTCTACGGTTATATACTTTTTACATCTCACTTTTAGAACCCGTATTACCGGCGAGTAAGACTAATACCCAGGAGGTGGCGGAGGACGAAGAAGAAGAGTATAATATGGAAGAAGTATTAGATTTATGGTTTAACGAAGGTTAACTAAAATATTTGGTTAATTAGTTAGATTACTTAGCTACGGATAACTTATAGGAACTAGCGGTAAATCTAAATTGCCCGGATAAGTTAAAAAAATTCCATCGGTAATACCCAGACCGACCTAAGCTAATTAAAATACTAAAAAGTTCTGTACCTAGATTACGGGATATGCCTATAAATCTGGATATAGAAGAACCTCGACGGGAATCGAATCCGCACCTCCGACGTAGTGGTCGACGTGCTGTATACTATACTATAAGGTTAATAAATACCCAGGGACTTACCTATAACTAGTATTACGTACCTTAACTGCCCTGAGAAGTTGGAGGCGTATTACTAGCGGCGCCCTGGCCGGTAAGGAAGGAAGGACTATTAAGACTAGTATTTAGTGGGAAGTCGGAAGGTTAGTCGAGGCCTAAGAAAGGGTCTAAGAAGGAGAAGTCGGAGGAAGGAACAGTAGTGGAAGAGGGGGCAGCGGAGGTATCCGCTACCGGCGGGCTATGCGGGGTAGCAGGCCGCGCGGAAAACTCTCTCTCCTCCTCCTCGAAGAGTCGGGATTCGCGGCGGAAAGTAGTAAAGGCTCGAGTCTCGAAGGCGCACGATTATACCTCAAAACGAAGAAGCTTACTTAAGGTAACCTGCTTTTCGGCGTTTAAACGCTCTTTCTCCTTAATAAGAGGACGGACTACGGGATTAGTAAAAGAAAGTAAGATAGCCTAAGAAAGGACTTACAATCTACGCTATAGACATTACAGTAGGAGCAACTCGAATTAATATACGGAAGACATCGGTCGTATCGAAGGGAAGCTATACACTAAAAGCTATTCTCTTTATAATAAAAGTACTTAGGTATTATAAGGCCGAACTATTTAAAAAAGCGTACTTAGTTACAACAGCAATCGGTATTTATACGAATTTATTTTTTTATACGGTTAAATATAGCGGCGAGAGAAAAAGGGAAGAGGAACCTACTATAGAAAATACTAGAGGAAAATGGGGATCGGTAACTATTTTAGGAATATAGTCGCCGGGGCGTCGACTTAGAAGGAGGGGTATTATATTACAATTAACCTAACGACAGGTCGTATAGTATATAGGGCGCAGGACGTCCCTAACTAATTATTAGGGAAATTAGGAGGCAGCTAATCAGGGCTGGCCAGAAGTACTACAGCACTAAGGCATACGAGCACTCTACAGGATATAAGATGCTCGGGGTAATCGAAGGTATAGTACAACGAGCACTTTGCAGGATGCAATGTGCTAGAAGTGATCGAGGCTATAGTAGGGTGAGTACTTGGGGGTCTTAAGGTATATATATACGGAGGAACTAGATAGCTTGTAGATAGTTCCGCAGTATGTAATTACAGCTTGTATTTACGGTATCTTGTGTTTACATCGAGACATCTTATTATGCACTGTTTAGCTGCACTGAACCAATTGTCAGAAGTTGCCTTTAACCGAGTATCCCTTTCAGAGGTTCTGTACAGGGGTTCGTCACAAAAAGATATTAAATAAGCAACTATTAAAGAAGCTTTAATAGGAATCTCGTAAAATAATATCGATAAATATAAAAAGGACGGCTCCACTTACTAGCGATATAGGCGCAACAATTATTATACTCTTACTTATTTTATAAAAAAAGATATCTTTAATAATAATCTTCCCGCGGCTCCCCCTAAAGTAATTAGAGTTAAAAGGAAAGCTAAAAACGAAGAAAAGAAAATAATACCTCTTAAGAAAGTACAAATTAATATTATCGGAATATACTTTATTAACAATAAACCCCGGATCTTTAAAATACTTAACGATAATTTATTTAGTACTGAGACGGGTTTTTAATAGGCTGCTTACCTACGCCGATAAAACACGACCGGCCTATAGGCGTAATAGTCGCTAAAGTTAAGTATATTGGCCCCGATAAAGAGAAAGAGGCTAAATAACCACGGAATCGACTAAAAATTAGAACTCAGCCTATCGTCAAAATAAATATCGTTAAGATCGTTAAAGGTCGTCCTCGTGAGTTTCCTATATAAGTTCTTTTCGATACCGGTAATTTAGTTCTAATTTTATCGGAAAATATCGTTATCGACCTCTTTATTAAAACTTTCTTTTACCCCCGAGGATTCCATCTCTAAACGTTTAATAAAAAAGGAAACCCCGGTAAACGAGCCTTTTACTTCGATACCGTAGTTCTCCGTTACGTAGAAAACTATTTCACTAAACTTAAATTTAAAGTTAATAAACTCGACCTAGAATACAATATTATCCTACCTTAATAATAACTTTAAAAACATTAACTAATAAGATTCTACGACTAAAATCCTTCTAAGATTATATTTTCCTCTTCTACTTACTACAAATATTATATAGGCCTAGTAATCTTCAGGAAAATCGGTAGAACTATCTTTAATATTTTCGACGAACATATAATAATTCCTAAGTACTTCCGGGACCTAACCCCTCTAATACCGCCCGATATTTCTAAGAAACTTCCTAATTATAAACTATAAAACTATATAATCGATTTAATCGAAAGTAAAACGCCTATATAGGGCCCTATTTATACATTAAGCGGCAAAGAACTTAAGTTTTTATATACTTAATTAGATAAAATACTTACGGAAAGAAAAATTAAACCTTTAAAATTACCTTATAATACTCCTCTCTTTATAATAAATAAAGACGCATCTATCGAGAAGAAGGGCTAACACGAAAACCACCTTAAACTTATAATAGATTAAAGAAACCTTAACGGTATTACTATTCTTAATCGGTACCCTCTTTTATTTATTATAAAGCTTTAAAATCGATTCGTTAATACGAAGTTCTTTATAAAAATCGATTTAAAAAATAGATTTAACCTAGTAAAAATTAAAGAAAGAGATAAATAGAAGACTACTTTCTATTATCGGTATAAATTATTCGAATTTATAATTATATATTTCGGATTAATTAATACTTTTACTATATTTTAAATTATAATTTACAAAGTATTAAATAATTTAATCGATATAAAAATTTTAATATATATAAATAATATCCTTATTTACATAGATAATATAAAGGAATATAACCGTTTCATTAAAAAGGTTCTTAAACGCCTTAAAAATAATAACTTAATCATTTCGGTAAAAAAAAGTATTTAAACGGTTTAGTAAGTTAAATACCTAGGATATATTATCTCCGAAATAAGTATTTTAATATTTAAGGAAAAAATAAACTATATTTTTAATTAAAAAACGCTAATTTTATTAAAAATAACCTAATTATTTATCGGTTTTACTAACTTTTATCGACGTTTTATTAGAGGGTTTTCCGATATTATAAAACCATTTATAAAATCGCTTAAAATAAAAGCGAAAAATTAGAAATAAATATATATTATAAAAAAGGCTTTCACTAAATTTAAAAAAGCCTTTACTATAATACTAATCTTTACCTATTTCGAACCCTCTAAACTAACGATCTTAGAAATTAATACTTTAGACTTTACTTTAAGAGGAATCCTATTTTAAAAAAGAAACGATAGAAAGTTTTACCCTACGGCTTTTTACTCCTGTAAATTTACTAAACCGGAAATAAATTATAAAATATATAATAAAAAATTACTAACGATTATAAATTACTTCGTAAAGTAATAACGATACTTAGAAAGAGTAAAGTATAAAATCGAAGTTTACTCCGACTATTAAAATCTTATATACTTTATTATAATAAAAGTCCTTAATTAGTAATAAACCTATTAGACTTAAGAATTTATAATATATAATTTTATTATTATATATCGACCCGGATAATTTAATAATAAAGCCGACGTTCTTTTAAAACTTGATTAATATCGGCCTAAGAAGGGGGGAAATAAAAACTAATCGATTACTTCGGTTTTAAAGGATTATTATTTTTTCACCCTAATATAAAAGTTAACTATAGTTTTATTAGTATTTTACTTTAAAGTTCGCTGACCTAAGTAAATTAAAAGACTATATTTCCTTCTTTTTTTAATACGATTTACTAATATTCTTATTACCCTAATATAAAATAATAAGTTTATTATTAAAGTTAAAAACGCTACTATTTAAAATCCTAAGTATATTAAATCCCTTGCTATTCTATTAAAAAATGAATATAAAAATTAAAGTCTTTTATACTATAATAACCTACTAAAGATTCCTAATAACTCCGTACTATATAAAAAAATCTTTAAATCCGAATATAACTCCGTCGTCGTAGGATATTTAGAAATAAATTGCACTATTAATTTTGTTCGACGAAACTTTTAATAACTAACTATAAACAATATTATCCGTAAATATATATAAAAATATAAAAAGTATTAGTAAAATAAAAACCCTTAATATAAAACTTTTAAACTATTATTTCCTTTAAAGATCCTATTAAAACCGTAAAGAACTATCTTTATAAATTTTATTATTAATCTTCCCTTATTAATAAGATACGATTTTATTTAAATTATTGTCGATATATTTATAAAGATAATATACTTTATCCTACTCCGTATAAAAGGTAAGAAAATTAACGATTTAATTTAAATCTTTATTTATAAATATTAACGATTTTACAATATTCCCGTAAATATTATTTCTAATTATAACTCTCGCTTTATATTATATTTATAAAAAGATTTTTTAAAATTTATTAATATTAATAATTATATAAATACTACCTTTTACCTCTAAATTAATAATTAAACCGAGATTATTAATTAAAAATTAAAAATATACTTTTATACTTTTATTAATTATAAAATAATTAATTAATATAAATTACTTCTTATAATAGAATTTATATATAATAATACCTATAAATCGCCGACCAGTATATTACCTTTCTTCGTTAATTATAGCTACTACCTTACTTCTAATAATCTTTTTTTTAATACTACCGTCTATAATTCTTTAAGTTAATTATATACTTATTAAATAACCTAAGTCTATAAAAAAGCGTAGAAATCTCTAAAAATATCCCGTTAATATATAAAGTACTAGGCAGATTTTTAAAAAAAAAGAAGTATTTATCTTTAAAAAAGATTAATTAATAATACTTAACGCTAAATATATTAAGATTCGATAACCCTCTAAGAAACTAGATAAAAAGATACTAAGCCCGTTTAAAATCTAAAAGGTAATTTCCCTTACCGCTATCTAACTAACTCTCCCTAAATACTAATAAATTTATAATACCTTCCACGTCTCCTTTATCGAACCTTATTACACTAGTACTTAGATACTACTTAACGTAGACTAGGTCCTACAAAAAGCGGCGCCGGTCGAGGTAGAAGATTACTAAGTGGAAAAGGTAATAGATTCGACCTTAATAGGCGATGAAATTAAATATCTAGTTAAGTGGGAAGGATGGCCCTAAAAGAGACATTAGACTTAGGAACCTTTCAACCACTTCTATAGCGACGGAGCTAAGGCAGCTGTCCGCACCTTTCACGCACTACAACCCGACAAACCTAAGGACTTTCGAGTAAAGGTTTAAAGGCATTCCGAGCTCGTAGGCGAGCATAAGAAGGGAGGAGATAGTGTCACACGGCAAAGGACCAACAGGCCACAGCTCGGGTCAACAGCCACCGACCTACACGTTGTGAGTCAACCGATGGAAGTGAAGCAGTCAATCAGAGGCATGGCGGGTATCAAAGGAATCCTACTGGCTCAGTGATATATTGAAGGACTTGGCAGAGGCCTGAGGCAAGGAGGGCACGGACCACTTGACGGAAGATAAATACGCGTTCAGGATCACTGTACTATTCAAAGTCTTCTTCTTCTTCTTCTTTCTTTATCATGGACTTCGAGGCCATTGAAGATTATTACTGCAATTGAACTACTGTTCCAAGCCCTGAATATCAGCCCTTGTCACATTCCTCCTATTCCAAAGGGCCAAATTGGCGGCCGTTAGAGGACAGCCTCCAGATTCCATACCTAGTGGCTGGAGGTAGTTGGAAAATACCTACCTAGGTAGGTACCTACCTTAACTATGGCTTCAGTGTTGGAAATATCATCCCACTGCCTTTGGGGGATAGGTTCAGTAACAATGAAATTCAAACCCCTGACAGCTAAGGAGCTAATGCCGAACCCTGAGCTTTCATCTAGAGTCAACATAGCGCTCGAATTTGCCAACTCGTCCTGCTATGTTCCATTATATGCACCGCTGGTTTCTCGATACCGGGCCGCATTCTTTCTAGTACCTAGTTGAGAGCAAAAGATCCCGCTCTTGAGGAGACTTGCTTCATGCTCCATATAAACAGAGCTACAAGCAACATGTGTCGCGATCATCGGAACTTTGGTAGGGACTAGGTACCTAAAGTAGACAGAGATTACATGGCCACTGATGTGATAGCTACCAGGTCGGTAGGTTTGGAACAGGAAGCTTGCTAAAACTCTCAAAATGGTCAATCTGGTGCGCAAGTCTTGCAAGGATGGACTGGCTGCCTGTAATGCTTCCTAGCAATAGAGTACCTAAATAAGGAACTGATCGATAATTCAATGAAAAGCAAAGAGCTTCAACTCTGAACTATCCTTTGGAAGTTGACTAACAGCCCAGGGGTCGACGCCGTCGAAGCAGCAGCTGCCAATAACGGTAAAATGCTCAACATTCTCCACGGGCCCGTCCATGAGCAGACCATCGATATACTGTGGATGTGAAACGCCTGTTGTTGTAGAAGTCCCAAGAACGTCAAGCTTGACTTTGAGTTCTTCATTAAGCCTTCTTTCATCTTCCACCCCGACCTGAACCGGCCGAACAACTAGAGAAACTTCACTCCCCAAGATGTTCACCACATAATCCCCTTTTTGAGTCTGTGCCGGCACCACGCCAAGCTTGCCATCATAAGTTGTTGCAAGCCTGCGTCCATCCAGGCTGCTTGCGGTAGCTTTTGGGTGAAGATATGTCCACATGATATAGAGGATATCACTGCTTTCACTGGTAACAAAGATGCGTGGCTCTCCGAGTTGGCCTCTTGTCCACTGTCGGAAGGAACGGACAAATTGTACATGCTGATGCGGCACATCGGTGGCACATGTCGGCGAGAGCTGCTGGAGAAAGTTGATCCACTCGTCGAAGAGTACCTCGCACAATTCCAAGTGTTCCTGCTCACGGTTTCGAATGCTGACTATCGCATGCTGACCATTTGAATCGCCCCGGTAGTAAACCCCTCCTGTGCTCTGGTATAGAGCAGCAATCTTATTGACTGTCTCCTGGTAGCTGTGCATGTTTTCGAGATTGAGGGTAGACGACATTGGCAGTGTGACGCTGACATCTTGGATAAAACCAACAGAGTGTCCAACCAGTCCGAGGATATTCTCTTTCTCGAGAGCCAGAACTGGTGCCGAAACAACCCGTGCATGACTGAGTTTGTTATTCTTGTACATCAACGCACAGGGAGATGGTTTGACACGCCAGTCAGGTGCCCAGGAGGGTATCTCGATGTTGGGCACTGCGGCCTGCTCATCGAGAAGACTGACAAGCGTCGCGACTTTTTCAGTCTCCAGGATATAGATCGCCATTCGAGCAAACACATGACCCAAGGAAGAATGGTAATCAACAAGAACACTCCGTCCAACATTCCATCGATCAGAAGCAATGCCCATGTGAGCAAATACAAAGTCCCTGGCATCTGTAGCTCCAAGACCGCGTCTTGCTTTGAGAAGCCCAAGCATGTTTCCCGCATTACCGCCGCTGCCGTAGGATCGGTTCATCCTGTCCAGCATTCGTAAGGGTTCTTGTCCATCATCAGGCTTGCCTCTCACAAGAGAGGTTGGGCCATTATGCAAGACAAGTCGACAAAAGTCTCCCCAGCGAACACGACGGCGACCAACCTGTACCCATGGATCACGAGACAGTATGAGTTCCTGAAAGATCCAGACGCGAAAGAACCATGGCCTGTTGAGGATCTCAAGCTTGGCTGCTTGAACTATCTCGTGCCGCTGGGATTGGTTCCAACTGGGATAGATATTCATTGAAGAGCGTGGGGCTGACTGGAGCACCTTGTCTGTTTCGATGGTAGAGGAGCCGAGGTAGATGACGGTATGACCGGCGACCTTGTATATGAGTCCCATGAGGCTCACTTGGCTGTTGCGCTCTGGGATATTGGTCTGATCGATGCAAAGGGCATCTGCCCAGATTCGACGAGGACGGGTGTCGTCACGCAGGCCGTGCAGAGCAGCGGCAAGAGTTGCGGTTATCGTGAAGACATGACCTGAAAGATTCAGTGTCCCGGTCAACGTAGGATCACCCCATACGTAGGAGAGTGCCGTGTAGGGTTCGATCAACTCGTGATCGCACTCCTCAAGGGTGGTGTGGATCAGCTCTCCGCGCAACGCTTCATGCTCGACCTTGGAGGGCTCCAAGACCAGAATTCGAATGGCATTCGGCGAAGTGAGAGGTTGGTATCGGAAACTGCCTGGATCCATGCTAATATTCCAGATTAAGCAAATAATGAAGAGATTTCAATGTCACTGGCAAGTTTCCCCCGTAGAACTCCATTCAAAGCTCCCGGCTTGGCTCTTAGGCATCGATGGCCAGACGTCACCCCTTTTTAACCCCTATTTGGTAGCTGTGGTCCACTTTAATGTGGGGCTTACAAGGCTCCCTTCACGACGAAAGAACGGCATATTCTTTTATAATGTGTTCCGTAACTGAATGATTTGCGGTAGAGAACATTGGTTTGAAGCTAGGTCTTCTCTCTGCTGTCAACTCAATGCTCGAAAGGTCGCCCAAGGTTGTATGGTCCTCGACTTTGGCCACCCTGCGAAGTTAACTCTATCACCATTATCTTTCGGATGGCTCTTGTTTCATTCTCAGCTTAGGTGCACGTTTCGGAAGAGAAGGATAGCACGTCAGAATCCTGTTTTGAGCGCAATGCATGATTTGTCTACTCGTTACGAGGACCGAAGACATTCTTGCTCATATTTGCATGTCTAAGGTAACTCCAGTCTATACCTAGGTGCATTGAAACACACCAACTTGT
The DNA here is from genome assembly GCA_033296885.1 of Triangularia verruculosa. NCBI lineage: Eukaryota > Fungi > Ascomycota > Sordariomycetes > Sordariales > Podosporaceae > Triangularia > Triangularia verruculosa. The sequence goes on along the minus strand of MU863913.1, from coordinate 21,969 downwards.
TTGTCTGCATATTTTCTATCAACGCTGTCTTACCGCTACACCTCATGACCTGCCCAATGGCACTCGTGGTCCTCTGAACCGCAGATCCACCACCGTCTCTTTTCCTTTGGTATAGGCCTCTCGCACATTGAACAAAGCAGTCTTCTAACTACTGTTTTGGCTAACAGTTTCTGTTCCCTCGCCTCCCTCATATCCCTTATCTGGTCTAAGGTTCCCTCGGAACATCTCCGACATAGTTTCACTGCTTGAATAGTGCCTGTTTGCTTGCGGGAACATCCATCATGCTGTACAGTAAGGTTCGTAGAATTGAATGCTGCCGAGAATGCGGCAGGTTTCGATGACCATTTCATGAGATAGCAGCCTGTGCAGATGGCGTAACAATCGGTAATATGGTGCGTGGTCCGCGGTACTGGGATCTTTTCTCGCAGTACTTTGCAACCCTGTATCGCGTGAGAAGATATGTGAGGTGATAATCACGTAAGGCGACTTACAGCGCAGATCATCGCATCACAGGCCCAGCACTGGCTTTTGTCTTCGCCACAACACCGTTCGGCCAATATCTCGAGGTATTCTGTGGATGTAAAGGCCACGGACGAGCTCAAAGTGCTGACAACATCTGAATAATGTGTAAGCTGCTCAATCTGCTTGGATATTTCTTCCCTCAGCACTTGGCTTCGTGATTCTAGATCCCCCAGTTCCACATCTGAATGCCTTACAGGACGTTTCACAATGCGAATCGTCTGATATATTACAAAGCGAATACCGTTCGGAAGGTTGACCCAGGGCAGCAATAAAATACACTGCGCTATAATGAGGGTACTGATAAGGTAGTTGTTAGTGTATACCCAGAGGTCATCTTTGATTGGGTGTGGGGAAACTCTTACACTGCCACTGCTGCCATTGCGTGAATTGTGAGGCCCCGTCGACATGCCGCCCCGTTGTTTTCATCTCTGTAAGCAACCCTGATCCCCGAAATGAACTTGGAGTCTAGGTAGACTGGATCATCGCAGTGTTTTATGTTCCAGGGAACAAAAGTGCTGCTGAGCGCAATCCCAGCCACTAGACAACCCGTGATGGCTATATCAACGGTGAGAACGTAGAAATAGAAGCTGCTCCTACGTCTCTTCTTCTCCCGTCCCGGCGCCCGCTCTTTGACTAGGCCCAAGACCAACCACATGATCAATGCCCATGTGGCTAAAAAGACCCCCTACGGATGTCAGAATCATAATGTACTCAAGGTGCCTTAATAGTTACTTACAACAACTGACAGGATGCCATAAGCCGCGGTAAGACGGTTTAAATAGGGTTGAAAGTCCCTGGGATACCGCTGATCTCGAATAGCGTTGTAAAGCCTCGTCGTCAATGCTGCCGATACCGAGTAAGGGACAACGCTGAGAAGTTTAAGCCTAGCAAGCCCAGAACGCTTCCGGATACCTAAGACGGTGAGAAGAAATGTAAAAACTGCGAATACAGAGAAGGCAATAAGATGATCGTACACTACTTGGATATCTTCAGCCATGTCTCTAACTGTGTGGTGATACTTGTGGATGTATGTGATGACTTGAGGTGGTTACATCCCTGGACAAGTATTCCACTTTTGAAGGTTCGGATCGAGGCTGCTGCCTATTGGCTAGAGCCTCGTGCGGGGAATATCGGTGGGAGTTCTCTGGTGCCAGCTTTGACAACGCCCGATGAAGCTGCAAGCTTGCTAATTTAGTCACCGACATTCTTCACAACGCCCAGTGAAACTGCAAACTTGCTAATTTAGTCACCGAGATTCCAATCTCGATTGATCCAGTGTCGAGACATGCATAAGGAGCTCTTGATTCTGCCTTGGCTCGCGCTAATGCAAAGCGGACGCAACCACACCACCCAGCCAGGTTCTCAGCTCTGGAGGGATGCTACCTTGGGGAACTTGTACTCTTTGGGTGCCAGTCCCAACACCTTTCACCGTTGAACCTTTTCGATAACTTGGAAACACAGAACAAACCCCCTTTTGCCTCGACAAGCAGCGATATTGGACGTGGACGAAGCAATATGACTCTCAGTTGTCGAAATAATCAAGAGGTTCTCCACCACAATGGGAGAGCGGTCCTTCGTGGATTCGTCGACCGCAAGACAAGGTCCGCCTATCCCTCTGCTCGTACCTCATCGGAGGAACCTGTGATTCCAAAACCCACACTGTTTGAAGAGAATCATGTGACGAATTCAGAAAGAGCGGCAAGACTCCCGACAGTTGCGGAATGCGCCATACATCTTGAACTCCTTGAGACGCTCTTTGTGTTGCGCGAGCGCATTCTTCGATCAGAGGATATCGACAACTCGATGGGCATAACTCGCAAACGTGAAACCAAGACTGGCCACAATGGGGACACCAAGACATTCAAAGATGCGACATTTGAGTCCCGAAGGCAGGCGAAATGGATAAGATTCATTGAGTTTGCCGTTGTTCGTTTCCTAGACTGGCGTACTCGATTCGTTGCCCAGAGTCAGCATGACGAAGAGTTCACATTGCCGCCACTCGACATTATTATGGTGTGGCATACATTCCTCCTCAACCCTCTGTTATTCAATAAGCATTGCCGAACGGAAAAGCTGTACAAGATGCCTTTGCCGTGGGGGGCGATCCACCAAGGTATCAACAATCGAGAGTGGTCGTTTACGGCCAACGCTAAAACCGGTGACCACACACCCAGCCTCTTTGACCTCTTTTCCAACTGGAACTCACACCTCGATGCCCTAAGCCCCACACTCAAGCTTTCATCGCTGAGGGTGGAAAGGTTCGGCTCCACCACTGAAACAAACACAGCGACCATGACCAGCTTTTTCAGTAATCGGTTGACTGCGACTCAGCATCCAAAGCCAGTGACAAGAGATGACATCAAAGACCTATCTGTTTCAAATCCCATCCGCATTCATGCGGAAATGTTCCTCTCCTCTGACCCACAACTTGCGACGGAGCTCAAGGCCGCAGTAATCCGCCAGACAACCTTCATCGACAAAATGCATTCCCACCTCTGGATACGCAGCCCCTCACTTGAAGGCACACTGGCTCGGTCCATCTCACGATACGAGAAGTTCTTGCTGCTGATGAGACGAAACCCTGGAACACTAATGGTTCCCACTCTTGATATCGATCTCGCGTGGCATACGCATCAATGTGCGGCATGGGGCTATGTTCAAGAGACAAAGCGACGTGTAGGGAGGTTCGTTAATCATGACGACAGCATCGGGAAAGGAATTCTGGATACGGGATCTGAGGGGACAAGGCGACTGTGGAGGGTCCAGTTCGGCGAAGAGTATCACATTTGTGGCTGCTGGGACTGTGAGATGCTGACAAGTGAGATCGAGCACACGCTAATATCTGGCGATGGAGGGGGTCCTGATGTCGAGTCAAGTGAATTTGACATGCAGACTGTAGCTAAAAGAGTGGATAGTGAGGTGAGGTTCTATCGTGCTGTTGAGGCAGCTAGAAGACGGGGAAGCGCACTTCCCATGAGACAGTAACAGTTGTGCAACGACTGATATTGGCTTTTCGAGTACAGCTATCTATGGAATCAATTATTACAGGAGCCAGCCATCGGTATTTTAACTACCTACATTCCCAACTCTGCTACCAGCATATCCACTCGCTCCATGTACGACCTCCTCCTGTGCGTGGAGATATCGCAGAATAATAACCTTGCAAACTCCTCTGGTGATACTTTGACTGCCTTGAGGGTCGGTGCCATAAGAGTAGATGCCTGGGAAGATGAATCTCGCTTTCGAAAAGAAGGAATGTCGACGAGATGCAATTTAAGGATGATGATGTCACCCAAAGGCTGAAACACTGGCAACGGCAATGGCCAAGCACTGTGGCCACGGGTCGTGGCGCTGCCAGAAACTGAGGGCAGGCCATATCGGGATCGATACAAATCGATAAGTGACCGGAGGTAGGGCCCATCTGCCCGTGATATCATATCGTACTCGTTGACGATTGACAACAAAAGACCAACGCCGTCATTCTCTTTGCAGATGTCGGTGAGCCCTCTGCTAAGAACCGGTGGTGAGCCGAAGGTAATGAGCGAGAGCTTGCAATTCATCCTCTGGGTTGGGCTTTGGTGGAATAAATGGTGCAGGAACAGGAGAGATGCTACTGCACCTCCCGCAGAATGGCCAGTGAAGACGAGATTGTATATCTCCTTATCAGCCAGTAATTGGTACTTGATGTCTTCAGTAATAATAGGTGCCATGTCCTGTGCACACGCTAGGAACCCAGCATGCGCTTGAACGTTGAAAGGTTGGCCCTTGGAATTTATCTGCTGATTCTGTGGTAAGCCATGCCGGTTCGGAATTTCTTAATCATGGCATACCTACGAAAAGATTGCTGGCATCCATAGCTTTCCCATTCATATTGACCATGTGATCGAAGGCCGTCGCTGTTCCTCGAATTGATATCACCAACGTCTTACCTCTCCATCCTGGAATTGGGGTGAATGGTATTTTCCACATCGAACATGCCTTGACATTGCCCATGAATGATGGGCTGCGGTGAAGTACTGGCTCAACATCAAACCCTTTGACGCCGATTTCCTGTGTTTGATCATAGACCATGACTGCGCACTGACAGGCCGCTCTTATCAACTCGCTTGTGCCGGGAGAGCTGTGATGTCAGCACAGTTTCGATGCATCGGGTTTTATGTACTCACCAAGACCACTGCTCCCCAATATTGTCGTGGATTGATGAGTCCAAGTATCTTTCAGCATGCTCGCACAATTGTTCGAGGTGATATTGGATTTCGTCACTGATCTTGTCGCCTGTTATCTTGTTGTTAATTGTGACAACAGTAGGTCGGTTGACTACGCAGGTTCATACCCTGATAAGCGAGCCTATCAAAGATAAAGTCAAGACCTGCAGTTAGATCCGCCGCCGCGGCTGATGCTGCTAAGGATGCTTGCGCTGTAGCCATGTTGCAGTCTGGGATCGAAGCTGACGCAGAAGCTGCAGAGTGGGCAGCCACTCTGACGGCGCGCCGACGAAAAGTATTTCGTAACCAGGCCATGTTGATGTTTGGTGTTGTGAATCCAGAGGCATGTGGTTTGAGTCACCCAAAGCGAAGCTAAGCTCCAGTTACTGCGACTGTAGGGCTTTTATTGGTGGTGGCCATTGTGTAGAGAATTGGTTGCCCATTTGAGAGATCAGACCCATGCAGAGACAAACTGGTGACCGACGCCCTGCATACCTAGACCAGCAGTAGGTGGCATTGCGTCTTCCGGCCTTGGCTCCCCGCAAGGCATTCTTCTGTGGCAGTGCCCCCTCAGCTGAACCGCGAGAACCTTAGATAGCTCCTTTGTTTCAGTGTCAATGATAGAGGGCACAGGTTGACACAGGGCAACTTTCGACCACCAAAATTTGGACAGCGACCTTTCAACCTCATGATGGCGTCCATGCTAGCTCAAATGCTGCACTCATCTAGCCAAAGCTCTTCATCTTCCAACGCAAGCCATGTAACCGATGCTCCGGAAATTCCCCGCACACTAATCGGTCCTGCTGCAAACCATCTCCAGAATGCCATGATGCTGATGTATTGGGCTGGTGTGAAGCGAGAGTTGCCTTATATTCTTCTTACTCTTCGAAAATGGCGGCAGCAAGAAGAATACTCGACGACGGTCTTAGCAGACGAAAAGGACCGCTACATTCATGGCTATGAGACCTTCCTTGACCAAGTCAATCATAGCTCTCGCAAATTCTCCAATAAATATCGGAAGATCTCGAAGCTGAGAGAACCAGGAGATGATGAAAAGGAACGAGTGCCGACGTACACAGAAGCCCTTGAAGACAGGGGGTGGGACATTTACTCTGAGATGCAGAGTTCCTCAATCCGTCACGCTATAATGATGGACTTGCAACAGCGCGAAGTCCAGGGTGAAGACATTCTGCGCCGTCGGGCACGATTGTTGCTCCAGTCTGCGCAATTTCTTGACATGGACAAGATTATCGAATATCGCGACCCCGAGGCACTCATCAGCTTCTGGAAGCAGCCCACGCCAGCCCAAGTCACGCTGTCTTCATTTGACGAAGGACATATGCCGATTCTTGTCCCCCAGACTTGTGGGTGCTGCAGCGATACGATACGAGGATCTATTTTTCGGAATATCAAGACGGATCAGATGGTGTGCGAAGCTTGTTACCGAAAGCATTTCTACGGCCACAGCGACATGACAAAAGTCTACAAACAATGTTGTCTCAGAACACTGGTGTCGGCCAAAGACAGTCAGGAAATCTGCAACTGCATCGATGTGCAGCGAAGAGACAGCGATGGACAGCTAAGAAACCTATTTCCAGTTGACAACGACCTCTCCAACCCCGAAAACCATCTCAACATCACTGGTGCACACGGAAAGGTTCGGTGTGGTCTGTATGAGCTGACGGACATGACAGCGGAAGCTAAATTCGCGTCATGCCGCAGCAAGGGGACAAGAGTCACTTTGGGCAAAGCCAAACGGGAACATCGCTATGATCTTCCTCGCCGGGTCAATAACATCAGCGGGGAAAATCCCGAAGGAAAGTGGAAGACGACTGAGTTTGGGGCTTCTTTCGGTACTACCACCAAGGGAACGGAGGATGTACCCTTTTATCTCAATGACATTGTCAATGACTATCCCTACGGTAATGTGCATATGGCACTGCGAATTGGCCCACTTGTCATTGAGAATGGGGTTAGCAAGTAAGTACCTACCTAGTTACATTGAATCCTCGTGTGAGGGCTCAAGCTAATCAATCTAGAACACATGGGGGCGTGCTGATCACCAGTCGCGACCCACCAAACCTCCAAGTCATTCGAACACTCCCCGAGGATATCCAGCACTCACTCTTGCTCACCGGAAAAGAAGAGAGAAAGCTCTATTCTCAGCAGCGACCACGTGCCCCCAAACGATACAAGGCAATGCTGAAGCAAGTGGTTGGCGGTTCCTTTTGCGGTTTCTTCGAGCAAGAAGCAGAAGACCGCATCATCGACGCTTTGCTTGGGGCGAGTCTGCAAATAGTCGAGACGGGCATCAGCACCGCAGAGAAAAGCACACTGATAGAACAAGCCGTCAACGGGTTGATGAAACTCCTCAAAGATTACCTTGGACGACGAATCGAGGTGTACATCAGCAGTGTTGTTGCCAAACTGTTAGACCAAAACGTGGATCTTCGATGGAGTTTTGCCAACAACAACTGCCAGACCTTTGTTGATAACATCATTGACCGCTCTCTGTTCAGTTCGCTATTTGCGCCCCAGGGGCCGGCCAGTTCAGCAAAAGACCTGCCCAACATGGAATATCCCCTCTATCTGATGAGCTTTGTATGTCGTCAAGGAGCCTATGTGCCAGAGCGTGCTCGTTCCAAGTACGACGTGCCAAACGGCTTGACGGAGGAATATCTCCTCAAGTTTCGATATGGACGCCATGACGAGTCTGACATGGCAGATGCTCTCTCGGAGTACTGGTACGATTGGGGAGCCTTTGAAGGACCGATATACCCGTACCAAGATCTATTTCCCTGGGACTGCACAGAAGCATTCAATCGGTACCCCGTTACTTGTGGTAGTGGATGCAATATCTCCAAACACGTTTGGGCATTCCCTTTTGATTCCTGGTCTCTCATCACCTTTCACCTTGCCCGACCGCGACACTTGTATCCGCACAATGGATTTCCAGCTGATGACACGACCACACCATCATTGCTACACAACCCAGTACCAATCTGCCGGCAGATTGGCTCCGGAAGTATGCCAGACAAAGCCTGGTTTGAGAACAGACTCTCGCTCCTCCTTGCCCAAGACACACTGCTCGTTGCTGCAACGGCAATGGCGCGTTGTGCAACCTTTCGTCAATCCACGCTTTGGTTGCATAAGCATGCGGATGAGCGAGTGGATAGGTTGAAGCTAGGAGGGATTCATCGGGCACAGCCGTTTAGCCATCACTATGAGAAGGGGGCGTACCACCAGTATTTCGTGGCTGGCTGGAGTCACCTATCTCGCCGACTGAAAATAGCCGAGTATGAAAGACTGAGAGACTGGAAAGCGACAAGAGAGGACGTAGGGAGTTCAGACGCTGATGATGGTAGCGGAGGGGCAGGAGGGTGCGGGTTTTTATGTGGCACTGGTGGTGTGGCAGCTGGGGCGGCATGCTCTGGTGTAGCTGGTGAGGTTGGGGATACTTGTGGAACTGGATGTGTGAGCACTTGTTCGAGCTGTGGTGGATGTGGAGGCGGCTGTGGAGGCTGTGGGGGGTAGAGTGAAAAGGATTCGTGCCTTTGAAGCAATCCTTCCCAAGAACCTGATCATACGCCCAGCAGTAGTTCTTTTTGAGCATTGAAGAGAGACTCGGCCTCTAGAATGAATCCATGGTCACTTGCATAGAGCAGACCTACTGGCAAGCTGTTAAGCCCGCGAGAAAAGACATGCGAACGCCTCGATGCGGCAAAGTGTATAGGGGACGTGCAATATAATCGTTTATATAGACGTGCAAAATGATCATTTTGCCAAGACTGGATTTGTATGGACGTGCAAACTGCCTCTGTTGCTAAGACTCAATTTTATATAGACGTGCAAACTGCCCCTATTGCTAAGACGTTGTAGGGGGGGACGTGCAAACTAGGTAATTTGCACGTCTATTTAAAACAGCCGCATCTATAAAGATAGGTTTAGCAAGCATACAATTTATACCAGAACTTATGAGAGCGCATAAATGCGATAAGATAGTCATTTTCCTTAGAAAAGACGCTTGGACCTAAAAGTCATTTGTTTTATAAGATAGTATTTTCATGTATATTGTCCATTTACTTAGAGTTAAAACTTGCAATTATTTTATATATAACATTCTCCGCATAGCCGACAATCTCGAGCGATTATATATAAGGAATTCTGGTATCTCGTTAGAATTATAGCATTAAATACCCCGCTTAAGAAAAGATCTTACTATTTTTAATAAGTTAATTAATTAATTTAATTAAAACTTGGTTTAATAGCTTAATATTAACGCTTTTAAATTTAACTTTAATAAATACCTATTAACTTATAAAAGCCGGACTTTAAGTTATATTAAAGAATGTAAAAGATATTAAGGTTATTAATTTAATTTGATTACTTTATATTAAATTATTACTTTTTATATCGTGATATTAATATATTAAAACTTTTAAACTGAGTTAACGAGTATATTAATAGTATTTTATAGTATTTTAAACTTAGTATAATTATTAGTTTATAAATATTAAAAGAGTCGCCTTTGAGAAAAAGAGAAAAACTTATATACTTTATAAGTATAATTTGATTTAATTAATATAGAATTAAATAAATAAAGAGATATAAGCTATTATTAAAAGAAAGGTTTATTAGTTTATAAAATAAATTTATCGGTTTATAAAGAGGGGGTTAATAGTTAAAAAGAAAGTTTAACAGTTTATAAAAAGGTAGGATTAAGTATAGTAGAAAGATTTAATTGGTTAGTTAAGATTAACGATAATTATAAAGTAAATTTAACGGTTAAATAAAGGGCTAGCGATAGTTAGGAGATTACTTTATTAAGTATAGCTTTTAAAATTAAAGATTAAAAAGGAGATTTAATAGCTGGGAGTTCGGTAATTTTTAAAGTTAATTAGATATATAGAAAACCGGCTATACTTTTATAATTTTAGGTTGAAAGTTAAGTTTAAAGTTTCAAATCGTTAATATTAAAAGTAAAAATATTATAAATAAGTTAAACTATTTACTTAAAAAAAACGACGAAGTTGCTATTAATAAGTTCGATAGAAATATTAAAAAACGGAGATAATATAATTAATAAAAGGGTTAAAAGTTTAAGGAGTTTAAGAAACTGAGTATTTAAAGTAGTAACGGTAATAATAAAGTAAGTAATAAGGGTAGTAGAGCGAAAGCGTAGTAAAATAAAGTTAAATTAAATAAGGAAGTATAAAAAGTATTATTATTTAATTATAAAATAAGGCTTTATAAACTATAATAAAAAGAACCTACTTATTAAGCGTTAACTACTTATAAATAAATATAAGAACTAATTATAAATAGGGCCCTATTTCTTTATTTAATTACTATAGAGTTTACTTAATCTTTATAGTAGATATTAAAGATCTTAGGGATGTTAAGGGTGCTAAGGAATTCCGATATCTCTTTAAAATTCCGGCACTATCCGTTTATATTAAGGATTTAATTAACTATAGTAAAAAGTAAAGTAGTAATAAAGAAAGTACAGAAAAGGAAATAAAACACTTATTTTACTTATTACCGAGATAGTAATTAGTTAATTTTAAGCTTAAATAGGTCTATTTTATATTAAACTTTAATTATTTAAGCCTTCCTTTACCTTTCTTTTACTTCTTTCCTTTCCTTATTTTATTTACTCCTTTTATTAACTATAAAGCTTTATTTATATATCTATATATTTACTAAATTAATCTATCCCTTTAAATTTCGATAGCTTTATTTTATATCTATTACCACTTAATAAAATACTAAATCGCCCGAGGCTAAGGTAGATAATGAGGGTAGCGAGCGTGACGACGCGGAGCCGGCTAATGCTAAGCTGTCCTTACAGACGCCCTATAGCTAAAACTAAATCGACTTCCGGCGCGATATTAGTGGACAGTGTAATATTAATTGCAAAGCGGACCCCCGCCCTACCTCTCCTTAGATTATAGATAATAGAGGAGAGTAGAATGGGATATATCTTACTGTGCCGATATAAGTAAGCAGTGGAGAGCCGGGCACGTATATCTATATTGCCGCATAATAAAAGCACCGGTAAGCTTAAACTGGCGGATGCCGAGCTACGCCTTTAGCTTTAGAGCTTAAGTGGCGCCGCCTCCGGTTATAAGGTTAATTTAAAATAAAAGTCCGGCAACTACGGCCTCTCTTAATATAATAATTAAAGGGGCTAGCTGCTGTAAGCTATTATACCGCGGGAATTTTAAAAGGTTTAGAGTGATTAGGAATATTGATGTTAGTAATATTGAAATGTTAGGGAAAGATGTCGGTAGCTGAGATTTGTTATTGCTAATGCTTTTAAAAAGAGTAAGAGCTTTATTAACTATATTAAATCTTCCCCTGAAGCACTTAGAAAGTGCCTCTTTAATAGCTCTACTTATCGAGATATAAAATAATATTAAAATAAATACCTAAAGATAACGACTGTATACCGGTGGCTAATATTCATCTACTAATCAATTAATATAATACCCTTACCTCCTCAGTTAAATATGAAACTGATAAAGAAACACTTAAAGTTATATTATTTAAGGGCTAATATACAGATATATCTAATAACTGCTCATTTCTTATACCGCATATATAATGGGAACGTCTTAGCAACGGGAAGTTCGTAGCTCGCCCGTATATTTAAAGCACGGAGTTACCTAAGTTTCATTAAAGTACCGCTTTACTAAATAATTTTTGCGAGCTTTATTCCATTATCTATTTAACGAGCAAGAGATAATCGAGTGTTGGCTCACGTCGGGGGATAATACCCAGCCGTCATGCTAGCTAGTATTAAAAATAGGTAGGTAAGGTATCTTGCGGTATAAAAAGTAATGTATAATACTAATATCGGGTCTTCGGTTTTCCTTTTCTATAAACCGGTCAGTCGGGATGGAAGCCGGGGGAGTCCGGTCTAGTACAGCGTAACACAATCTACTTCCGGACTGCCATATATATTTATATAATATAAAAGTTAATATAGCTTCTAAAGTGGGGGGGGGGGGGGTGGGGGGTAGCTTAGCTTAGTATATCCTAAGTCTGCGCAGTCTTCCTCCCTCCAACCATTCCAAATCTACAGCCAAATTCCAACCGCCTACTATTATTAGTAACTATTAGTAACAACAATTCTGCTCCGCACCACGCGACACCCTACCTCACTACATCTACATAAGCATAAGCATCGCAAAGTAACTGGTCGGGAGGTCTAAGGCTAATCCTTCGTTACCTACCTATTATATATACCTAAAGTTATCTTACTAAAAACCCTTAGGCCGCAAGTTAAGTAAGTAGGTACCTCGAGATTAAGTTAGGTACATATACTAATTAAAGATACCTTACCTAAGTAGGTACTTAAGTATCTTCCTCTCCAGCCCAAATCTTAGAGCCGCAAGTAATAAAGCTTCGCCATAAAAATCCATTCCGCGGAATTCTATCGGCAAGGCTCTAGTTAAAAGGCACTTATCTATTATTCTCCGATGGAATGTAGTAGATTCCGTTGAATTTGCCCGCAAAAAAAAGGCCCCACTCTAGAAACAGGGGGTAGATTCCGTTGAAAATTTCAATGGTAGATTCTATTGAACTTTTCTGCATTAAAATTTACAAATAAAGTATTATTATATTTATCTCGACGAGTTGTATTTAATAGTCACATTTGTACTATTATACGAGGGTTGTAGAAAGAAATATATAGGGGGGAAGTTGGAAGGTTTTAAGTAAAGATAGGTTTAATAGGGTAGATCCTTACTTACTTTATTATACGGTAATCTTAATTATATATTAGACTTTTTTTTAATAATAAATCCTTTAAAAGAAAAGTTAATTATAAAATAATATTTAAAAAATTGATAATATTCTTTTTAACCGTACGACTTTATTTTTTAATTACTATCTCTGATTAAGTTAATAGTAAGCTGCTTTTAAGTAGTACCCCCACTACGTCCACCACGGCTACGGCTATAATTATGGCTACCCCTTCTCCGGCCCCCCCTACAGCTATCTCGTATAACGGTAATTTCGTTACTTACAATTTTATTTTATTCGGAGAAAGTATATTTAATTATATAATCCCGCTATTTATAATTTCTATAGTAATTACCGAAGAAACGAATCGTATAAATATAAAAAGTAAAGGGCTCTCTATTAAGATTATTTCGATAAACCTTATAAAGTTCCTCCACCTCTTTACCCTGGCTTTAAATAAAAAATATATTTAAATAGCTAAACCTAATAACTATCCTCTTTATATTTATTTAAGATTTCTAAACTTTAATATTAAACGACGGTATATTAAATATACTACGTTATTAGTCCTAAATATATTAATATAGAGCTTATAGTATCGTATAATTCGGGGGGACTTATATTTTAAACGAATATTCCTATATAGTTATGAACTTTTTAATAGCCCGTATAAAGGAGAATTATCTCCTCGTTATTTTCGATTTATATAAAAGTAAAGTTATTAACGAAAATTATAATTTTAATTATTAATATTATTTAAAAGTTTATAAAATTTAATTTATTTAAAAGAAATATATTTAATTAAAATTAAACGTATAACCTTTTAAAAAAATTATATTTACTAACCGTTAAACTATTAAGTAATTATTTTTAAATCCCGGTTTAAATATTAATTCCTTTTAAAAACCTTATATAATAATTACCGTAAAGGTATTATATAATAAAAAATTATTCAAACTTTATTATACAATATATTATATAAACCCCCTATACTATTAAATATCCTTATTATTAAGTACTATATAATTGTAAAACGCTTTACTTAATAAGATCTTCTTATTATTAACTATTATACGGTTATAAAGGGTTCTCTTTTATTATATCTCCCCACCATTAATTACTATCTATTAAAAAGGGTTCTCCTTCTATATATCTCTCTCTTATTAATTATCGTATAATCGTAAAGTATTCTTCTTTATTATATCTCTTTATTATTAATTATCCTACGATCGTAAAAGGTTCTCTTTCTTATATCTTTATATTATTAATTACCTTTCCCCTTTCTTCTTTCTAAAACTCCTTTTTGTCACGAATATGATGTGGACACCCGAAAGGAACAACCAATAGGAAAGAGGAGGCATGGTAGCCAATCAGAGGGAAGGAGGATAGACCAATAAGAGGTGGATCATCCGGGACATGAAGGAATCATGAGTGATTCCTGGGAATCACTTATAATCCTTAAGAATTAGTTATAATCCGAGGAGTAATAGAATAATCCAGATCTTAGTATTAAGTTTATATATACGGAGGAACTAAATAGCTTATAGATAGTTCCGTAGTATATAATTATAGCTTATATTTATAGTATCTTATATTTATATTGAGATATTTTATTGTATACTATTTAGCTATACCGAATTAATTATTAAAAGTTACCTTCAACTAAGTATCCCTTTCAGAGGTTCTGTATAGGGGTTCGTTATACGTTATATACTTACTTTAACTCTATTATTAGATAAATTAAAGGCGCTAAGTTAAACGTTATAGCTGGAAATATTAATACCTAACCTATTATCGACTAACTCCTTGTTCGTATCTAGGAGCTCGAGGATAAGTCGCGTCTCTCTTATAACGCCCTTATATAGGAGAACGATATACTCTACCGAAAGAGCGGTATTTTATATAAGGAAGGAGATTGCGTTAGGTTCGAGGCTTTCGACCGTTACGGAGGAGTTAAAAGAGAATTGGGAGGATTTTTGATTTAGTTTAAAGTATATTTTCGGTATTACCTTTCCCGTTTTCCGGATAAAGAGTCTAAGGTAGTATATACCGTATTTAGGCTTAAGGATAAAGCCCTTACTTAGTTTAAGCTAATTTTAAGAGACTATTTCGATAATAAGTACGATAAAAGGGAGGATATTATTAAAAAGTATTTTAAATTATATAAGGGTTTTAAAGAAAAAATTAAAGAGGTATTCGGAGAGTACGATAAAGGTAGGTATATTTAAAAGTAATTAGTTAATTTTAAATAGACTAAATTTACTACCGATTACGCTATAATATTTAAGACGGATATATTCTATAGTAAAATTAACGACAAAGAATTAATATAGTTATTTTATAACGGGTTTAAAGAGGAAGTTAAGGACGAGGTATACCGATAGGAACGGCTAGAAACTATCGACGAATATATTACAATAGCGGTCTATATCGACGACCGGTAGTATTAGCGCCATAAAGAGCGTAAGGGTATACGCGTATAAGGACCTTACCGTCCTAACGATAAAAAGAAGAGACGGCCTTACGGGACTTACGTCTTAGGAACTACTTACGTAAGATCTATAAAGATAGACGTAGTTTAGAAGCGGTTTAAAAAGAAGAACGATATTAAATACTTTAATTATAGGAAGATAGGCTATTTTAAAAGAGATTATTAGGTACTTAAGTAACTCCGTTAAAAGGAAAAAGAGATAACTATAGTTATTAAAATAATACGGGTAGTAAAGATCTCCGGTGTAAAGTATTTAAACGAGGATTTTCGGGATTTAGCGGATAACTATACCGATAGTAATTATAAATATAAACTTCGGAAAAGAAAATTAATAGTTAACTTTAAGGGAGAAGACTACATTATAGGATAAGAACTACCAGTTAAGGGAGCTACGAAATTAGAAGAGAGTATTACTCCCGGACCTTCTGAGGAAATTTTATAACAATTAAAGTAGTTCTTTACTATAAATATAATCTATACTTTAGACTTATATATAGGAGGGACCTTAAGTTAAACTAAGGAACGAGTTTAAGGACTCGAGGAGAAAATAAAAGAGTTCCGGAATTAACGAAAAGCGATTAAATAATATTACTACGACTTCGAAGATAAAGTAACGTAAATTATAAATAATCGCTAGCCACTTATATAACTTTAGTAGAGAAATAAACAATAGATCATTCTAGAGATTAAGTTTAAATAATACTATAGTAAGTTACTATAGTTAATTTATAGAAAAGGTAAGTTCAAGTTTAGGGAATTAGATTAAGAGAAGTACTAGGAAAATAAGGAGATCGTTAGTATAGGGCTCTTATAAATATCCGGATAAGTACTTCGCTATAAATAATATAAACTATATAATAGAAATACGGTATAATTATATCCCAAACACTTAGAGTATAAGAGGATACTTTAGTTCTAATATATTATATATAGATACGTTAAGTATTATTAAAGTAAAGCTCTTTAAAGATATTAATTAATATAGTAATTAAGAGGAAACGGAGATTCTAAGTCCGTTATAAGAACTATAGTTAAATAAAAACAATAATAGAAAAAGTTAAACGATTATTTCCTATCTATTATTCTCCGATGGACTGTAGTAGAGTCCGTTGAAATCGTCCGCAAAAAAAAGTCTCCACTTTAGAAACAGGGGGTAGAGTCCGTTGAAAATTTCAATTATACGGTCCATTAAACTTTTCTACACTAAAATTTACAAATAAAGCATCATTATAATCATCTCGATAAGCTGCATTTAACAGTTACATTTATACTATCGTACGAGGGTTATAAAAAGAGATACGTAGGGGGGAAGTTAAAGGGTTTTAGGTAAAGATAGGTTTAATAAGGTAGACCTTTATTTACTTTATTATACGGTAACCTTTATTATATAAAGGTTAAAGATATTTCTTTTAACTATACGACTTTATTTTTTTAATTACTATCTCTAGTTAAGTTAATAGTGAGCTACTCTTAGGCAGCACCTCCACTACGTCCACTACAGCCACTACAGCCACTACGGCCACCACGACTATAACTACGGCCACCCCTTCCCCGGCCTCCCCTACGGCTACCCTATACGACGGTAACTTCATTACCCACAGCTTTATTTTACTCGGAGAAAGTATATTTAGCTATATAATCCCGCTATTTGCAATTTCCACAATAACTACCGAAGAAACTAACCGTATAAATATAGGAAGTAAAGGGCCCTTTACTAGGATTATTTCAATAAACTTTATAAAATTCCTTTACTTCTTTACCCCGGCTTTAAATAAAGAATATATTTAAATAGCTAAGCCTAGTAACTACCCTCTTTATATTTATCTGAGATTTCCGAACTTTAATATCGGATAATAGTATATTAGATATACTATATTATTAGTCCTAAATATATTAATATAGAGCTTATAGTATCGTACGATTCGGGGGGACTTATATTTTAAGCGAGTATTCCTATATAGTTGCGAATCTCTTAGGAGCCTATATAAAGAAGAATTATCTCTTCGTTATCTTCGATCCGTACGAGGGTAGAGTTATTAGCGAGAGCTATAATTTTAATTATTAATATTATTTAAAAGTTTATAGAGTTTGATTTATCTAGAAAAAAGGTTTTTAATTAGAATTAAACGTATAACCTCTCGAAGAAATTATATCTATTAACCGTTAAGTTATTAAATAATTGTTCCTAGATCCCGGTTTAAGTACTGATTTTTTCTAAAGACCTTATATATTAACTACCGTAAGGGTATTATATAATAAAAAATTATTTAAATTTTATTGTATAATATATTATATAAACCCCCTATATTATTAAATATCTCTATTATTAATTACCGTATAATCGTAAAGCGCTTTACTTAATAGAATCTTCTTATTATCAATTACCGTACGGTTATAAAGGGTTCTCCTTTATTATATCTCCCTACCATCAATTACTATTTATTAAAAAGGGTTCTCCTTCTATATATCTCTTTCTTATTAATTACCGTACAATCGTAAAGCATTCTCCTTTATTATATCTCTCTATTATTAATTATTATACGGTCGTAAAGGGTTCTCTTTCTTATATCTTTATCCTCTCTTCTTTTTTCCTTTTCTTCCTTCTAAGAATCCGCTAATAGCAATAAATATAGTTACCTTCCCCCGTTCGGAAGCCCCCTCTTCTTCTTTCCTCCTCTTTCTCCTAGTAATCCGTAGAAATTATTTCTAAAATCGTACGGCAAGTAGATTAGTTTATATATTTGAACCCCGATCTCCGGCTTAGCAACTAACTTTAATTTAACTATATCTTACCCCTCTTTTTCTCTTATATTATACGAACCTCTTTTCTTATAATTATTAATTATTAATTACTATTATTATAGATCCTTTTATAATTATCTATCCCTATTTTGTTTTTATTTATAAGGATTGTAAGACTGGGGTTCTTATTAATAAAGTTATAACCTATTTTTATACGAAGTACCGCTAAATTATTAAGTTAAATTAGCGGGGATAAATTATACGAAAGTATAAAGACTCTTTTATTAAATAGAGGAATTAATAAGACCTAGAGTACTTTTAACTTCCTTAATTACTTATTCCTATTATTTCCGAATTTAATTTGCTAATCTCTTATAGTTTAAAATATAAGAACTATTTATATATTATTATTATTAAATGGCGGATATAAGAATATTATTATACGAACTATAGTTAAGTTAATTTTAATACTAGAGGTAGTAATGTTAAAGCTATAAAACGGTAGGAAGTACCTTAGAAAATAGGTATACTATGTTAACGCTTTTTCTAAAACCGGCGGGATATTGGTTATTTTAAGGTTATTATTTAGGTAACTTTATTAATAATTCTCTTATTTAATATAATAAACGATATTATTATATAAGAGTAGGAAAATAAAGATAACGCCTTTTTTTTAATCTTATATATAATAAGTAACTTATTTAAATAGAGAACTAAAGTTATAGTTATAAGCGAGGGTAAATTAGTTTTTAATTTATAGATTATAAGGATGGGTTAGGCCTAATACCTTAGGTCCTTTAATAAGGAGGAGCTTTGTTATACGGTCTTTTTCGAAGTTAGTAAAGGCTGGGCTAAGGGTATTAAAAGTTAGAGGAAGAAGGTACTTATAATAGCCTAGGACTATATTTACGATATTGCCTTTAATATAATTAGCTAGCTAATATACGACATTGGAACTACTATTCTTTTTAAGATAAATAAAAAGTCTGTAGATAAGAAGCCGAGATAGCTTTTTGGATTTAAGTTAGAGCGTTATATAATAGAGAAGTACGCTTTTATTTAAAAGAGAATTTTTAGATACCTCTTTCGTATAGCTATCTAGGAGGAAAAGGACCGGCTTAGATTTTCACTTACCTCTTAATAAAAATAACTATTAGATAAGGTAATTAGGCGACTTAATATTATAATAATAGTATCTATTAATAAGGAGAATATCGTACAACAGAAATTAGATCGAACCCTATTGGATTTTATTATCTCTTTTCTCGATTATCTACTACCTAATTTAACTTACGAAAGCCCTCTCCTCTTTACTTTAGCTATTTTAAGATTAAAAGAGGATAGTAGATAATTATTACCTTCCGATTATACTAAGATATTATCTGATATAATTATATTAGGTTAGGCTTTTATAGTACGATAATCTTTCTATAAAGCTACCGATAATAAAGGGAATATAGACGGGCTTTTTAATATTATATAAGCTAAGGTCTTACGCTTTATAACTAAACTCTATAAAGATAAGTAGCCTATATTAATAGATTAGATCCTAGAGTTTAGATCGTACGGTTTTAAAATTAATAGCGAAATATTATTATAAGGGTACTTAGCTTTCGACGGTATTAAAGTTATATATTAAAATATCTCCTTTACTATTAATAATTTTATTAAGATATTATATATATTAGTTAAGTAGATCGATTGTATAATCTAAAAGCTAATCTTTCTTAGCTATATTAAAAACTCTTTTTCTAAAGTTCTTTAAGATAAGTTGTCGAATACGGTTAAGAAGGACGATGTAGGATATTCTTTCTTTACCGAAGGTTAAAATAATTAGTTTTATAGATATAAGGATTAGATTGTACGACGGATTCTTTTAAATAAGAAACTTAAGGCTTTTTGGCTGGAAGATATCGGATTAGATTTTTATTAGTTCTATACAATAAAGGTAGAGTTATACTTTAAGCGGGTCGATTATTTTAGGGGGCTTTTTCTTATTATTATTTATTTTTTAGGTAGGCTATTAAGCTATATAATAGAGTTTTTAAATTTAAGGTTTTGTAATATTTTAATCGGCGGTATAAGGAACTTTTTTATTTAGTATAAAATGGTTGTTATTATATTGTATTATTATAAAGGGCTGAATTATATTAGTAAGTTAAAGGTTATTTATTGTTTTTTTTTTAAGAAGTTAGAGGTTAGTATTATACGGTATTTTTAGCTAATCTACCCTTTTTATCTTTTACTATAATATTAATTTAATAGAATTATTTAGTTTATAGTTTTTTTTTAGGATATTAAATATATACGAAGTACTTTTAATATTAGGATTAATTCCTTAGAAATAGGGCTTTTTAGGAGTTAGTATAAAGAAAAGTAGAAGTAATAGTCCTTTAATAAGTTTAGTTGTACACTTTAAATTTATATTAAAAAATATTTTAGTATTAAGATTAGAATACAGTCCTGGCGGTATATTTCGATTAATATTATATAACGTTTTTTATCCTACCTCCTCCTTAAATCTATTTTATTAAAGAAGGGGTAGGAATTATACAAAGATTAGGATAGCTCGGATTTTAGTAATAGTTTTACGGGAAGTCTGGATAATTTCGATAGGGTTATTATTATTTAAACCGGCTATTTAATTAGGGTTATAGGGTTAATTTATATCTAGGAGATCGATTAAAGAATAATAGGTTATACTATATAATAGGAATATCTCCGGAAGTTAAGTTAAGTTTAGTATTATTTTTTTACTTTTAGTTAAAACGATTTAATTTCTTTTTAAAAAACTAAGATTAATCTATTTACTAATTAATAATATATTATATAATAAAAAAGGCTTACTTATTTAAAGAATATTAATTTAATTAGTAAGTTATATTAGATACTTAGAAACCTAAGTGCTGGGTTTAGAGGTAAGTAGTTTAAAGCCCTTTATACGGTTATACGGGGGGTTAGCTTTATTATTTAAATAGCTAAAATAGAAAGTAGGAAAAGCCTAACCTTCCTTTTTTCTGTATATTATACGCCGGACAGTATAATAATTGTTATTTCCCCCTTTATAGTTTTGTAGGAAGATATCGAACGACGTTATTGTACGGCTTCGATTTCCTATGTAATCTAGTCTACTAAAGAGGTTATAATAGCCTTTATTATTTTGGTTACCTTTAAATCTTTTATTATTAAAACCTTCCGGGATTTTATTAATTATTTTTATATACGATAGTAGTTTAATCGGATCGTTTTTAATAAGTGTTATATTATTTTGGATATTTTATACGATTTCCGTTTAAAACTCTATAAAATTAAAGGATATTTAGCTTTTATTAGAATTTAGCTTATTTTTTTTACAGTTATTTTCCTTTTAAAAGATTAATTAAAGTTTTTTAGTTTTTTATATATTAATTTTTAATATTTAATTATTATATAATTAATTACTTTAAAACTTAATTTTTAATATTTAATTTATAAAGTTTAAACTAATAGAAAAGGTAATATTTTAGTAGTAGACTTTATTTAAGCTTTTATATAGAAAAATCTTAAGGTTAAAGTATTAATATATTATATAATAATCCTTTATATAAAAGTTATAGTTAAATTTTTAAATTACTTAGTTTATTTTAATAGTATTAAAGGGAAGGATAATAAGGCTAAGATTATATAGAAATGGATTAAGGAAGGTAGCCTTATTATAATAACCTTTGTACTTAAGGCTAAGATTAATATATTAAATATATAATAAGTTTATTATATTAGGTTACCGAGGAGTTTATAGGACTTTATTTAAAAGAGTGGATATAGTAGAAGGGATAATTTAACTTTAGACTTTATTATTATTTTTATAAAGAGTTATATAGCTGGGCGTTTTTTTATAGGGTTTATAAATTAAGTTGTGGAGGATATTAAGTATTTTATACGAGATTTAGTAAATTATTATTATATAATTTTTTTTCGGGTAATTAATAGAAGGGATAATCGATTTGGGTGTAAAGATAGAGAGGTTTTATATAGTTTATATAAGAAAAAGTTTAGTTAAATTAAGAAGAAGGTTTTAGTAGAAGGGGGTAAAAAGGTAAAAGGGAAAAAGCCGGTTTATATATTAGATTTTAAGGATTAATATAAAGAAAAGGATAAAGAGTTAGTTTATACGATTATTTTAGGTTTAGGGTTAGGGTTAGGGTTAGGGTTAGGGTTAGGGTTAGGGTTAGGGTTAGGGTTAGGGTTAGGGTTAGGGTTAGGGTTAGGGTTAGGGTTAGG